>JBBPQU010000432.1:0-21110 GCA_038092655.1 Boletus sensibilis | reverse complement strand
CAAGCATTCCCGGTTTCGGATCTTCATCCATGGGTGAGACAGGCCGGTCTTGACTTTGCTGACTCGCATCCATCATGTTGAGGGCTGCATCCTTACGTTGCGCGATTTCCCCGGTCCATCTGGCATGCATCTCGTTAGCCACAGATCTCTTCTCCAGCTCTTCTGGAACAATATCGACTTCAGCACTGAGCTCGCATACCCGCATGAGGGCATCATTGAATCCATCCTATCCATCCATTAGTCATCCGAGTCTATGAAGGCTATCCGGATGTACCAGAGACTTGTGCCACTGCACAGTTCACATCTCCTTCTCTTCCTCAAGCTCCTCACGATCAGCTGGTACGCACAGTGCACATGCTAAGGTAGCATCCGTCGCCTGTTTGAAGGCGGTTTGTGCAGCTTGCTTTTGCTGGTCGGCCGGATTCCTGGGTTTGAGCATAGCGCTGAGTTGGCTGATTCAGGCGGACATGTTGGTGATAGTAGTGGAATAGTGAGTGGTTGGTGAGAGATGCAGACAGGACGTGCGGACTATCCATCCATTCATGCCCACAACCCTACACACTTACCTCAGCATCATGTGACTAACTGAGGACAGTCAGTATTCAAGTCCCCTGCGGATGTAGGGAACTCACATTTCCTAGCTTCATATTCACCACATTATCACTCCCAGACATTTCCCTTCCATCTATAATATCCTTGACAATCTATTTGAACCCTTCCGCACTTCCATCCGCCTAATCTGATCTTTTCTGCTTGTCCAGATATCTTATCCGCTTTCTGGAAAGTCCAGATCTATCTATTCCTTTTATAGGTTTCTGTGTCTGTTGTCCTGAAGACATTGTCCATGTTGCTAAGACCCATCGGTAAGTGTTTACTTCCTCAGATGTCACTTTCACTTGTTTCCTTAATGTTGGATACTTTGGATTAGCCATATTATGAGTCCAGATATCTTTCCTCTTTACTCTTCTGACTTTGCTTCCCTTATCCTTTTGTTTCATTCTCTTTTATGTTGCTACAGACTTGTTTCGGAGTCGAGTTATACTTAGTTTACCTTGGTAACACTCTGTCTCCTGGTTGTCATGAAGTCTCGGGTATGCCCAAACTATAAAAGATTGTACTTAGCCTTTAGAAAAATTCATCTTTCGCTCCATTGCATTGATCAAGAACGTTTCCTAAGTCCTTTGTCACTGACCAACACTTTCCGCTTGTCCATCCTACTGTTCTACGCTATCGTGCGTCCGTTCTGCTACATTTTCCATCTGCATTTTCCGCCCGATATTCCAGAAACTGTCCGGAAATACTCTTTCTTGCTCGGAAAGGTTTGGTGAGCTTTAGCTATATCCTTCTGTGTGTCTTCTCTTCTCTGGAATCCCTTTAGGGTCAAACATATCACACCCATCAATTTCTTTTGCTATTGACCAGATTGGATTTATTCCTATCAAGGTTCAGAGTGTTCTTTACAGCGTGTGTGTCAGTTAAGGGACAACCAAGTGTGTCGATTGGAATGCTTCACTCGTCTGACTGCCTGCTTTCGGTAAATATCTTGAATATCTTGGTGCCCTTGGACCCCTCTGATCATTGCGGCGCTAGGCAACCCCAGCATCCAGTACATACCGATGACCAGTGTCATATTAACCATGGGTTCAAACCACTGACTGATGAAAGGTGGGTGAGTGTTGTTGTTCGTTGTGTATCCAACTTGACACTATGCCTATCCCGCATTTCAGGGGGGTCCTGAAATCCAGGATAGGCATAGTGTTGATGAAGACATTGTACAAATGCCTTGTCCATGCACTCTCATATCACAAACAATGCACCCCTCACGCATTTCATGTCCTTCCCCACCGCATTCATCTTATCATACAGCTCAGATAACCTCCCATGCACAGCCTTCACTTTCGTGAGGTCCTTGTTCTTCAATTCCAAGATGACTCAGTCCACCTCATCTTCGTCCATTGACACTTAGTTGAAACACTAACATACATACTCTTCCATTTGGATCACCATGTAGGCGAGGACCTGCACCAATCAATGCCATGAGTACTCCTCATTATCAGCAAAAACATTTCGACTTACCCTGCCAGCTGTACCCATCATCGCTCTATGGAATATGTGCAGTTTCATGTTGCCCTTGCCATTGAACATGTGGATACCCATCAGCTCCAAATGCTCCAAGACCTCCCAGCCGTAATCTTGTGATAGAATTTCCACCCATTTCCATGGGGCTTCTGTAACTCCCACCTTTGACTGCACATCCAGGTATGTCTTCTTCTCTGCTTTCATCATCCGGAATGTATGCAGCAGATCCTCTTCTGGGGACTGCTGATACACATGCTCACTTTCGTTGCCAGACAGAAAGAGCCCGAGCTCTTCAGTTATCCTCGCCAAAAAACAAAAAGATCAGGTCAGTGTCATATTCTCAAACTGTGATGACGACCATGCCTACCCAGCATTTCATGGGGGTCCTGAAATGTGGGGTATGCATCATCATGCTATCACACATTTCAAGGACAACCTGTATGCTCATCATTCCCGCACACACAGATGCCACACCTCACCTGTGTCGTACAACACGACCATCCATTGGCCACCCAGGGCAAGCATGTCTTGCAACACATCCCATTTTGGCTTCCGGATGCGATTCTCAGTGTCAATGTCTGCCATGCTCACTGTGTCTGTCATCTGTTGCTCCAGCACTGCCCTTTGCTTTGTCAGTTCTGAATGTTGCCTTTTCAATACTTTGACCCATTCCTTGACTGCCCCGACCTGGTGCTGTCCACCTGCAGCCACAAGTTTCTTCTTTCCCTTGGCGCCATCCTGCAACTCCAACAATGGCAACTTCTTCATCGCATCCGTCCCAGGCGTATATTCCATCACATATGTCTTCATCTTCAACTTGCTCTTTGCCACCACTAGTGGTATCACCTTTGTTAATGGAATCTGTCCGCACCATTCGTCAAGAACAACTGGACCAGTGCTGCCACCTGTGGCTTTCAAATAGGCCAGTAGTTTCATGTGCCAAAATGAAAATCGTTTTTGTTCTGTATCATGTCCAGTCGTGCATACCCAATGATTGCTTTCTTGGCCTGCTCTTCTAAGCTTTTCTTCCATGATACAGACTCCTCGATTTGGCCACTTCCCTCTCCATCATGCTGTTCGTCCAGAAGCAGACTGTCCGTGATCTTCGTGGTCTGTGCATACTCAGTCAGTCAGCAACTTCTTCCCATTCCTGACACACTCGCTCACCTTTGTCATCACACTCTGGCACCACCACCAACAAACACAAGTCAGTCATTTTCTTTTATTCTTGTGTCAGACAAACTCACCTTCTTTGTCTCTTTATCCACAGCGCCAGCCTTGTCTTTCCTCTTGGGTGCCATGGTCTTGGTCCTTGTTTGAATTCGGTTCTGTTGGAATGGTAAGTAAGTTCGTTTATTGTGGTCAACATTGAAAGTGGCTCGCCTGACATTCTCACTATAAACCTTGCCCACAGCACCACATGACTTGTGGGGACCATGTGGCCCGAGGCCGTGCCCATATGTCATGGCACACCTAACCCATGTGTCGCCATATCACTTGTGTAGATGTGGTAGTCAAAGTTACATATGTATTAAAGTTAAATGAGCGTGTGTATGAGTTACTTGGATAATTGGACAAATTACCTATGTCTATCCCGCATTTCAGGACCCCCCTGAAATGTGGGATAGCACACATCATGATGTTGGTGTGTGAAATGGATCATCGGATCGTGATCAGTGTCAGTAATGAGTATTGGATGAGAAAGATATGTACCTATGTCTATTCCGCATTTTAGGGGGGTTCAGAAATATGGGGTAGGCCACATCATGTCATTGGATTGAAATACATGTTTAAAATGTCATGTGTTAGTAAATGATGGATGTCAGGGTCAATACATACCTATCACTATCCCACATTTCAGGGAGGTCCTGAAATGCGGAGTAGTGTGTCTTCCATATCATTTCACCCACTTTCTACTTATATTACCTGAATACACCCTACCCTGCATTTCAGAACCCCCCTGAAATGCAGAATAGAATATATTCCAGGTCATCATGCCTGTTTTCTACTTCTATTACCAGAAGACATCCCACCCCACATTTCAGGGGGGTCCTGGAATGCAGGGTAGGGTGTGTTACAAGTTCTTTCGGCCAATTTTCATTTATAATAATGTATGTATTTTATACCCACACTGTCCCACACTTCAGGGGTCACACACTATAGTCAACATGGTTGTGTCTATGTGTACATACATTGTCATCAAGTGGTGTTTGTGAACAAGCGAACTGGTACCCTCAATCCAAATAAATTTGGGGGCATGAGCTTCTTGCATCACACACAGCATTCCAAATCACATGTGGGTGTTGCACCCACCTGAATGCAGGTGGTACTACTAGCTATCATGCCCCGCCAGGAGTCGGGTGTCACATAGCCCATTGGGTCACTCACGATCAGTGTCATGTCCGTTCACTGGCATGGGTCCATCAGAAGGCCTCACATCATGATATTTCACTCAGCGTGGTGTTCACCATTGAGACTGGATTCCATTGTGAGTCCACATCACTCACTCTCAGTACATGGTGACCTTTGCCTCACCCCCACTCCATACATATATTTGAAAGCACCCAACCAAGACCTGACAAGGACGTCTCCTCACTCCAACATTTAGGTAATAAATTGCCTTTCTTTCCTTTCTTCTTCCATTTTCTTATATGAGGCATGGTATCCCGCATTTCAAGAACCCCCTGAAATGTGGGGTACCACACTTCATTCATCTTGCTTGAATATCATTTGCAAGTTCTCAATATTCTCTTCATTGCTTGCAATTCACCCCACCCCCATCCAATTTAATACTTTACCTATCCCATATTTCATGACTCCCCTGAAATGCAAGGTTGTCACATGGTGCCCATCGTTATCCAGAGAGTTCAAGGACATGATTATGGACTTACTGTAACATTTCATCTTCTCAAATCCAGACCCACCACCTTTCTTTCTATACCTTACCCTACATATATCCTGCTTTCATGTTAACCATATAGTACCCAACACTTGCTTTGTATGTAACCTCATTATCTCATGTCTTATACATTTCAGAGGCTCCTTGGAAAGTACTCTATTGAATGTTCCAGGGACACTCTGAAAGGTGTGATACAATACAGGGTACTACAGGGTTTTATGTGTTGACCTGCCTACCCCGCATTCCAAGACCCCCTTGAAATGCAGGGTAGAGGTACTCAAAACATTACATATATATTGTAGTACTATAAGGTCTTATACACTAAGATACCTACCCCGCATTTCAAGACCCCCCTGAAATGCAGGATAGAGGCACTCAAAAGGTGGCCTAATCAGAAGTTAACCCTTACCTATTTATAATAAGCACCTAGTATCGTCAGTTGAGGATGGGGTGAGGTGAGGATGAGGATGAGGACGATGTGTTGTTCACGTCATCATCATTGTCGGTTGAGAGTAAGTGAGAGTGTTGGGTGAGTCAGTCAAAAAAAACAATAAGCGAGCCATGCCTTACCATATTGGGTAGGTATCTGCATGAGGGTACAGGTCAGGGTACAGGTGCCTGAGAGCGATACCCATACTCGTACTCGTGAGATACCCATACCCAAGACCCGTGCGGGTATCTGGTACCCATGTTATTCCCTAGTATGGCACTGCAAGCTCAGAGTATTTCCCTGCAATGTCTAGCAAGGCTGGTATGGCTTGCATGGTCTCAGAGGACCTTGTTAGGCCCTTCAAGGCCATGCAAGATTTGGGACTTTTTGCTGATGATATACATCCACAAGCATAGCCAAGCATTGAGAAGGGTATACCAGTCTCCATTTGGAATGATCTTGGCCCATCTACTTGCCATAAGTCCACTTTAAGGGTCCATGGAGTCTGATGGCTCGGTAGCCAATAGTATCTCAGACAGCATATCTTGATAATCATGTCATTGAAATCTTATCATACTATAGTAGTACTAGTAGTACTTATCTCCTGGGAATACAAGTCAGATAGTTGTTTTCCCCATTGTAGAGAGCGTCCACTACCTACAGTTGTAAAGCACCGTTTTACCATCCATCACTGCATCAATCCGGGTCTGAAACCAGTCTGCTCTGTATCCATTGCAGTCCAGTCAATCTGAAGTCCGGAGGCCTGTTTCCAAGTCCGAGGAAGGTCTGGAATGGTCTAGATAAGTTTTCTTTTACCTTCGTTTAATTCCAATATGCACTTGCGAAGTGCATGTCCATTATTAGATAGTTCATTTCCAGTGCTGTCAGCCTGTCATCCATATCTTAGCTACAATATGTCTCATACAACTCCGGATTAGTCCGGAGTATTTAACCCATGTACTTTCCGTGGGTAATACAGTTTTCTGCACGCCAGGATTTCTCATCATTGTATCGTCCATCGTCATACCATCCAACAATCGTATCGCCCATATTGTGTTCCACCAATTGTTTCCACGTTTCCAACCACCATTCGACATCCTCCGCCCATTCCTTTCTCCTCTGCAGTTCTGGAAACTCCGGAATCATCATTCTTAGTCCGGAAATACTCGGACTTGCAATATCTCGGGTGTAAGTCAATTAGGATCGGAAACTGACTAGTCTCTCTTTGACGTAGGATCCCTTGGACGACTACTCACGTCCTTCTTCCCTTTCCGCAGGTTGAGGACTAATCTCCAGTCCTCCAAACCACTTTCATTGTTCTACACCATGCAAGAATGTTGTCAGTGAGGTTATCCAAACATAGTTGAGCAGTTTCATCATTGCCAGAATGAATTCCTTTGAGATGAGCCAGTGCTTTCACATAGACTGGATGATAAACGGACGCCTCGACAGTGGTTTCAGATCCATTCTTGAGATTCGTCAGTGCCCAATGGATGATTGTGACAATGAAGGCAAGCAGGACATCAATTTCCATACAGCTGGTGGGAATTACTTTGCAAAGTTTTCGGAAAGGCACCCAAATAACTTCAGAGATGATTGTGGTGATTGTGGGGTGGTTGAATATCCCCATCACCTATACATTAATTTGGAGCTATTTACTGATCAGTAAATTTTAGTAAGCTGCGCAACTCAAACAAAAAAAATACCATTATCAGGCAATCAGCGAATCTCCAATCACAAAGCAGATGATCAACTGTATTCTCCCATAATGTTCCAAGTGATTGTTGATCCGTAATAGATGGCCAAAAACCATACAACACCTTCACCAGAAGTTGTGCTGCCCTCTTGAATTCATATGTGATCTCACCAAGTGAGTGCTTTGACATTGTATGGAATATCTTTTTATTGCTCTTCAACCACTCATCTAGAGATCATCAA
Source organism: Boletus sensibilis (assembly GCA_038092655.1). NCBI lineage: Eukaryota > Fungi > Basidiomycota > Agaricomycetes > Boletales > Boletaceae > Boletus > Boletus sensibilis. Next base: position 13,764 of record JBBPQU010000432.1, on the reverse strand, counting down.
TGAAAATATCATACATAGTAATTAGTATGGCAACTCACCTGCACGTCCTTCCAAATATTTGGTTGCCAATTCAACTCCCAGCTCATCAATGAATTCTCCGTCAACAGTAGAGTTGCGTATGGGCTGTTGATGAATAAAATATGTTCACAGCCTATCTTTGGCCTCCAATTTGAGAGCATTGAGTTTGTATCTTGGGATATGTGACAACTCCATTTGCTGGCCCACAGCCACCAGAGCTGTGGCTGTCGGCTCAGTGAGTAAAGTGAAGAAGGCTCCACTGGTGCCCAGATGGGCATCTGGGCCAGTGATGGGAGGTAAACAGACACAGTTAGTCTTTTGAAGATGTTGGATGCTTGTGAGTTGAGGTTTGATATGATCAAACTTGTTGCCCTGAACAACCTCACCAGGCTGTGTTGGGGCACTGGCATATGCCCCCACAATACGATAGGAGACATACAAATTGGATACCACTGCATTAGACTGTGATGGGAGCTCAGGATTCAATGGCTGTCTGGGATCTACAATGTGTGGTACAAAAGGCAGCATGGAGGGAGGGGGGTTGAAATTAACAGTGGGTTGTTTGGCCAGGAAGAATGTGAGCGGGATGTGGTCTCACATCACTGCCCTTTCAGTTTGCAAAGGTAACAAACCAGAGAAATCAAATGAGGCATGCACTGGCACTGGCCAGTTGGCATCCAATGTGGATGGATTCAAGTTGGGGAGGGAGCCATAGCAGTGGTCATCTTGACAGAGATCATGGTATGGTGTTGAATAAGACTCATTGTAATGATGTATGTTGTCCAATCACTCGAGATCACACTGAGCCTGAGCCAGGTCATGGTTGTCAGATGTTGAGTGAGATTGATGATAAGCCTTCAGCGATGTGAGCTGATGCTGATCAGATGCACAAATTAAACACTCACTGCTGTTCCCCAGGTTGCGCCAAAATTCATGCTTGACATTGCCATGATAGCATATCCCAGGTTGGTGGTAGTAGTACGCTCAAAACTCACCAATAATAGGTTACAACAAAATGACAAATCCATTTATAATTTCTACATTCCATGTATTTATATACAGAAGATTCCCATCACTGGCAGATTCTTCCAAATAACTAGATTCGAAACAAGCAATGAGTTTCTATTCACAAGAAATTTGATAGAACACATACCTGCTATTCATCCTCACTCTTGTCAATGTCCACACCTTCATCCTGGTCCGATCCAGTGTGTTCATCATCGGTGCATTGAATCAGTGAGTCATGGAAGGGGAGGTTGTGCAGGGATTGCATAGTAGGTCTCATCTCCAATTGGGATCACACCTCATCTTCAAGTTGATCAAGCTAAGTATCAACAGTATCGAAGGACGCAAGTTCTTCATTATAGACTTCATGGCTGTATGCCATAAAGTCTTCAGCATCATCATGTCCTTCAGTGCTAGATTTCTCATATTATTTGCAATCCCAGTCATGTACAAGACCCACAAGCTTGGTATAATGCTCAGCTTCCTTGAGTTCCCAGGCAGAGATCATCGCTTGATAGCATCTGGTCTCCCAAGCAGCATGCTTCATCATGAGAGCCTCTTGCAGCTCCTGGTCTGACAAGTGCTTAACGCCATCTGCTAAGAGTAGCTTCCCCTGCAAAATCATAAGGCAGGATATCAATGTTTGTTATGTATGAATACCTTTTTTGAATCACTGCGGGTAATATTAGTGCCAGTCCCCCCTCTCAGGGATTTCGCTGTGAAGCATAGCTCCAAAAATCTGCTGTGCTTGGTCTGTGATAAGGTAAGAATATACCACCTGCACATCTTGCTAGAATGATGATCTCATGCTTGGCCTTCATGGGAGGATTGGTGCTGTCAGATGTATCTCCAGAACTAGTGAGGCCACTGGGTGATGATGGAGCCACACTTGATAGAAGGGAATTTGAGGGATATTGCTTGTTGCACACTGGAGAGGATTCAATGAGTCTGCCAGGACTGTATTGTATTGGTGTTGTTATAAAACAGAACTGTTTTATACCTTCTTTGCTTTCTTTCTTCTTTTCTTTCCGATCATATGACTTTTCACATCACGTGACCCCATTACCACAATCAGGTGACCGCCTTCATCTTCTTATCACCTGATCCTTCCCAGCTTTGTCTCACATGATCTTTCCTTTATCTATCATGTGATACTATGTCACTTACTTACTCAGCACTCCAGACCCTGATGTCATTCCCCGTTACCCTATCAGTCAGCAACTGACATCATAACTCCCTGCCCTACTATACTTAGCTAGTCTTTGTCATAGTCTAGGCTCTTACCCTGTACCCATACCCTGTATCCTAGTAACTATATAAATGGTCCTTAGATGGCTAGGATCGCTAGTTCAATTCTAGTCATCTTTGGGACCTACTCTGCAGACTACCTCCCAGTTCAGACTCCTGGTCTCCAGCTCCCTCATTATCATTGTTTAAGTCATTGTTAGGACTATCCCATCACCAGGTCACAAACCCTGGTACGAGCTAAGCAAGAGGTCCTAATTCCTGCATTTGTGCTGGTCTTCTCATCTGTGAGTCTTCTCCTTTTGGTTTCTTCTTTTACTCCTTTGCCTTTCCCCTTCAGTATCACTTGGTCTAGGCTTAGTTTGTAACAGGTGTTGGAGTGGTAGGCTGTTCAGCTTGAATCATAATAGCTGGCAGTTGGATAGCAATGGAAGGACTGTGGTCAGAGTTTGAAGAACTTAGAAGAATTTTTGCAGGTTGAGCACTGCAGCTCAGCAGCTCCACCTCCTTCAGATCATGGCTGCACCACCAGAACTGGCCTGTATTACAGAAATCCCTCAACATCCTGGAGGGTTTGTTTCAGACATTATCTTTCCATGCTCACTTACAAGTTGAGCCACAGGTATTGGTGTCCAAACACAAGTTGTGAAACATGCTTCAAGACCTATGATGCATTGGTGCAGCATCTCAATTCAAGCAGTTCATGCTATCCATCTGCATCATTTCAACACTCGAGAACTCAAACTACTTCTTCAGCTTCATCTCATCTTGATGGAAGAGCTAGATACCATAGAAAATCGGGGTATACTTTTGGGTGCGATTTAAACACATTTGAGCAAATGGACAATGGACCCTTCAAGAAAGAATGAGATATCAACTTGTACTATTCATTTCGATCTCAAGGAGAATAGTTGTTAGCCAAGTTTCTTGCAGAGAATCTGACACAAGCTCAGATAAGGCAATTTCTTGTGTTGCATTGGGTGCACCATTTTGCCTCAATGTCTTAAATGTACACTGATTTGTTCCAGTTCCACAATAATCCATGGCCATCCTTTAATTCTGAAGAATTGTTTGGATGAATGGACACCCTTCTAGTGGACCTAAGTGGTGTAGCATCATCCTTGAAGTAGAAGGCTACCAAACGATGGATCTGATACACCTTATTTGTTACAATGCAAAGGAGGTTGTGGCGTCCTTGTTTGGAGATCCCATCTTCAGTGCCGACATGATGTTTGACCCTATTCTCACCATGAACAGACTTGGACAGGAGTATAGCAAATGGTTCTCAGCACACAAAGCTCATTGTATTCAAGTATGTTCCATGCTACAACCACATGGACACTGAAGAGATCATTTTCATTCAGGATTGCCTTCCAGAGGATGCAACAATTGTACTGATCCTTGCTGCGTCTGACAAGACTCCCATTACAAGAATGATGGGAGGACTGGAGATGCATCCACTCTTTATCAGCATAGGGAACATCCCAGGTTATGTTCATATGGCAGCCACCTCACATGCATGGCGATGTGTCACATTCATGCCAATACCAAAGTTCAATGTCCTCTCCACATGCCAGTTAATCCTACAGCACCATGTTTGGCACAAATGTGTCGATATTGTCACTGAAGGTCTGAAACGCACTGTGGTGACTGGACACATGATGGTTGACCCCCACGGACACCGATGCTACTGCTTCACGCCATTAGCGGCATGGACTGCTGACCTCCCGGAACAATTAATGATTGCATATGTCGCCAAGAATGCCTTGCCGGTCACAAAGGCAACTCACAAGCAATTTGGTGATGCTAACTGCCATCCGTTGCAAACGGGAAAGCTCACACTTGAGTGTATTGATGATGTTGCTGAGGCAGTTGACCCATGGGACCTAAGCTGCTTTCAAAAACAGGCAAAGGCAATCCAACTTAGTGGTGTCTATCTTCCATTTTGGAGAAACTGGTTACACACAGAGCCATCTATCTTCCTCGTTCCTGAAATAGTTCATACCCTCCATAATTTTTTCTTCAACCACATCCTCAAGTGGTGCAAAGAAGTGGTTGGCGAGGAACTCGACATGTGATTCAAGTGTCATCACAAACACGTCACAGCAAGGCACTTCAAGGATGGAGTTTCACATGTTAAACAAATGACAGGTAGAGAACACTGCAATATCCAACACACCATAGTTGCAATGATTGCTGGTCGTGTTCCCCCACAATTCCTCCATGCTGTTTGTGCACTCATCAATTTCATCTACCAAGCACAGAGCCCTGTCCACACTGATGCTTCTATTGCTGAAATGGAGTCATCCCTCCATGAATTTCATGCCCAAGAGGATGCGATCATCGAGGCAGGGACGAGAAGGACAAAAGCAGCAGGCTTGAAAAATGACTTTTATATCCTGAAGTTGGAGCTCCTTCTTAGCTTTGCCAGGGTGATTCATAAAAATGGTGGGCTGATAGAGTACACCACAGATGTTAGCGAATATCTCCTCATCACCCACTGCAAGCACCCATTCGAACGCACCAACAAAGGCAAGAACTTCGCAGAATAAATTGTATATATTCTTGATCGTGAAGAGGCTATGCGGCAGTTCAACGTATACACACTACTCTGCTCCAGCAGTACACCACTTATCAATGCCATCTATAATGATGAAGAAATGGTCACTGCAACAAATCCAATGCTTGTGTGGGTAGCATGGGTCCTGCCAGAGGAATGGCAAGTTCATCTTCCATGTCTAGTCCACAACCACTTTGTCAATGGTATACTCAGTGATAATGCACAAACAGCTCTCCATGTCACATTACCTCTAAATGAAACCAACTTGTCACTCAATGATCTTACTGCATGCTATCACCTTCACAACTTCAAAGTTCAGTACCAATAGTACCTGCACCTGCATGCTTTCGATTGCTTCAGGATTTGGTATAAATGTCGTGTCCAGCTGTGTTCCACCTTTCATCCATCCATGGTCATGTCCAGTCAGGTTGTTCAAGCATGGCCTCCTTCTAGCGAATTTCCCTATGGTTGTTCTGATGTAGTTTTAATCAGTCCCCTAGATGATGGTATGGATTTTTTTTTTTTTTTTTTTTTCATGGTGGTGATCTCTGGGATACAGCTCTGTGTTATGTGGTGCAGGTGCACACTATTTTTCAGCCACAAACACCTCTGCACTCCAAGCTACAACCTCCCTTTTACTTGAACAAGCCCCTCATCTACATACAGCCATTCCACATCATGGCCACCCCAGAGCAACAACCAGAATTGGGGATGTTGACCATTAAAAGGAGCATACAACAACAAGAGACTAGACACGTCAGAGAGGGCTTGATCATTCCCATCTAGGGTAATGCATGGGTACCAGGTACCCACCATGGATATGGGTATGGGTTGGTTCCACCTAACCCATGCATTACCCATTACCCATGACCTTGGGTAATGATACCCATGGGAGTTTATACAATGTCCACTGATGAACTGACAACCAATGTGCTTGACAACATTCTGCAGCCAAACAATATATCATAATTAAAACAAGAATGAATAACCCAACAAAAACTTCTGTCTACAACTCCATGACTGGCAAACGAATTCCCCAGCCTACAGAAAAGGTCCTTGTTCTCAAAGATGCCTGCAAGGGCAAGCAACAGCATAATGACAACATGCGAGATAACTATGACAACCAGCCTCCAAGTCACAACATGCAGGTGCACTGTACTACTGAAAACAAGAGGGAAAACGAGGCCAGCACCATAGAGAGCAGGCACAGGCACAGTAAAACTTCTTCCGATGTAGGCAACCCCATGGGGGAGGACCTTGTCACTCTACAAGCAAGTGCCGATGATGAGGAAGAATCTTCTGATGTTGAATGAGGTGTGCTAGGGTATAATTTGGTCAGCACACCATTGCTAATGACAACCAGAATGCATGATGAGGGATTGGTCATCTTCCATCTATGCTTTTTTTAGCCCCGTATCTGATATTCAGTACGTTAATCACCGCTGCTGCCATGTCTTCAAGTGTCTTGGTAAACACTGCAAACATGCGGTGCGCCATTTCTTGACAAGGCCGACAAGATGTCCACCAGCAACATGTACAAATACGTTAAGTCTTGCTGGGGTCCTGATGTCTTGAATTCTATCAGCTGGATATCTACTCTTGAAGGTGCCTGCCAGGCTATAACATGATATCAATCAAACGGCATGATAACATCAGCACTGAAGATCAAAGGAAAGGTTGCTTACTCTAATAGGCAGCCAACAAAGGCTGAAACGAGGGTGGAGATCGTTCATTGGGTTGTCAAGGACCTGTGACCGTTTGACATCATCAAAGACCATGCATTTCAGTATCTAATGAAAACAGGATGTCCGGAGTACTACTTACCTCACCCAAGTACTGTATTGCAGGACGTCAAGGTCATTTTCGGGCACACGTGCAACAAGATTGCTAAAACATCACAGGTCAGTTCATATCAGAGCATTAAGAGACCGTAATGTTAATGAATATCTCACCTGGGCCAGAGATATGATGGCAAACTCAGTTTTACGACCAATTGTTGGATGTTGCCGAACCACAAAGCACTTGTGGCATTCGCTGTCCATTTGGCTGTGGACGGTAAACCGTGCTTGTATATCCTAGATGTGGTTGAGGTGGCAAAGGTGAGCAGTGACTCAGAGGACCATTGATGTACCTGGCTGAGTATTCCTCAACCTCAGTCACACACCAGCCATACTTGTTATAAAATGGTCTTGTTTTATACCTTTTTCTTTTTCTTTTTCTTTTTCTTTTTCTTTCTGATCACGTGACTTTTCACATCACATGACCACCATTTACCACAATCAGGTGATCACTTTCACCTTCTCATCACCTAACCCTTTCCACCTTTGTCTCATGTGATCTCTCCTTATATCTCACGTGACACTACATCACTTCCTTACTTATCGCTCTAGCCCCTGACATCACTCCCCTTTACCCTATCAGTCAGTATTGATGTCATAACCCCCAGCCCTACTATACATAGCTAGCTACGTCATAGTCTAGGCTCTTACCCTGTACCCTACTGTACTTCTATATAAGTGGTTCTTAGATGACTAGGATCGCTAGTTCGATTCTAGTTGTCTTTGGGATCTACTCTGTGGACTACCTCCCGGTTCAGACTCCACTGGTTTCAGCTCCCTCATTCCCATTGTTTAAGTCATTGTCGGTATTATCCCATTGCCAGGTCACAAACCCTGGTACGAGCTAAGCAAGAGGTTCTTATTCCCACCTTCATGCCAGTCTCATCTTTAGCAAGTCTTCCTCTTTTGGTTATTTCTTTACTCCTTCGCCTTTTCCCTGTAGTCTTCCTTTGGTCTAGGCTTAGTTTGTATCAATACTCTCACCAAGATGTTCGCAAATGTCCTAAATGAGTTTGGGATATCAGATAAGGTAGGCGATTAGATGAAATATAACAATGTACCTGAAAACAACGTACCCTGACAAATATTGGCAGTGATGGTGGACAACACATCATCAAACAATATGATGACCAAGCACCTGGCTGACCTGGTAGCACATTTTAGTGGAAGTGCTAGCTGTGTATGATGTGTTCTTCATATCACCAATTTAGTCACTAAAAGTCTGCTAAAACCATTTGACTCACCAAAGAAAGGCAGTAAAAAGAACGTCAACATTGACATTGACATTAAGACAGAGGAAACGGTGGACTGGGGTGAGGATGATGAAGGAGTGGATGATCTGGTGGATGATAGCAAGAACGAGGTGGATGATCTTGATGGTTGGGTTGATGAAGTCAAATCATTGAGTCAAGACGAACATGTTGAGCTTCAGGGACAAGTCCATCCACTAAAATCAATCCTCGTCAGAGTAAGTAAAAAAAGAAAAGAAAAACGCACCACTGAACAGGACAAGCACAGATCTGCAAATTGGCCTTCAAGATCATTCATTCTATGATGGTTCTTCTCCCAGCATGGAAAGCAATGGTGGAAGAGTTCAACATGCCGGTGAAAATGATTCCCTGGAATGTTGCCACTTGTTGGAATTTGACATTTGACATGGCTGAATTTGTCTTGTGATACCGCAAGCCCATTGATGCCATCACGAATAAGCAGAAGTTGAAGCTGACTGCCTGCAGCCTGGACAGCCATGAGTGGGACTTGTTAGCCCAGTTGTGTGACGCACTAAAAGTGTGCTTTCAAATGAGTTAATGCTGAGTTGTGACAGCCTGAGTGACATCCCAGTCACACAGATCCTCAAGGACACTACACTATTCTTCTCTTGCAGGACCCCAAACCTTGCCATGGTCATTCCGGCCATGGATTTCATTGATAGTTCATTCACTAGCAACATACTCGCAAAGGACTCTGTTGATGCCACCATTTGAGCGGCCAACTAACTGGCCAAGAAAACCCTCAACTGTTACTACTCTCTTACGGACGCTTCAAACCTGTACCACATCGCTATGAGTATGTTCTGATATGATCCGAACACGATCCAGCTTACATCGACACAGTTTTGCATCCCTGCCACAAACTAGAATACTTTCAGAATGTCCATTGGAAATCAGTGTGGGTCGTTGTAGAACAACAAAATTGGTTCGGAGGACTGGAAATTAGTCCTGAACCTGCGGAAAGGGAAGAAGGACGCGAGTAGTCGTCCAAGGGATCCTACGTCAAAGAGAGACTAGTTAGTTTCCAATCCTAATTGACTTACACCCGAGATATTGCGAGTCCGAGTATTTCCAGACTAAGAATGATGATTCCGGAGTTTCCGGAACTCCGGAGGAGAAAGGAATGGACGGAGGATGTCGAATGGTGGTCGGAAACGTGGAAATGATTGGTGGAACACGATACGGGCAATACAATTGTCAGATGGTACAATGATGGACGATACGATGATGAGAAATCCTGGCATGCGGAAAACTGTATTACCCACGGAGAGTACATGGGTTGAATACTCCGGACTAATCCGGAGTTGTACAAGACATATTGTAGCTAAGATATAAGTGACAGGCTGACAGCACCGGAAATGAACTGTCTAATAAACGGACATGCGCTTTGTGTTACGACCACGTAACAATGGAACACCAAGGTGTATTCCAAGTCTATACCTTCCTAAGGTTCTATTAACCAAAGGTCCTAGGGCTTATGACTGGCCTAGGTCTTAGCCCTTGACGAAGGGTCTAAGAGACAAAGGATACCTAGGATGAAGCCTAGTATTGAGTTGAGAGCGAGAGACGAGGCGAGTAAAGGAAGACTTTACACTGTAGATTGTGTAGGTCTAAGTTAAAGATAGAAGTACAGAGGGGAGAGGTTTATATAAGGTAGGAATAGGATTCAAGCTGAGCTTGAATGGCATAAGGGCAGGCAAGACGCGAGTCATGTGATGAATCGCATCGTGTACATGACTAGGTAAAGGAATACGATGTGTGTAAGAGAACGCGTTAGGAGGCAATGTCTGCAGGATAAATAGGAACAACAAGGAAGATATCGGAACAGAACGGGAAGAACCGGGTCGGGGAGAATAGGATCAAAGAGGCTGTTCGAGGCTGTGCTTGAAGCAGTCCTCGTAGGCTGTGTCCTGCACAGCGTAGTCCGCAAGAGAAGCAATGATGTCGTTCCAGAGAGAAGATCCTGGAATAAGGGAGTCGAGGATGGGCAAAGAAATAGAAGAATAAAAGGTAGGGGGTCCTCCAACTGTAACACTTTGCAAGTGCATATTGGAATTAAACGAAAGGAAAAGAAAACTTATCTAAACCATTCCAGACCTTCCTCGGACTTGGAAACAGGACTCCGGACTTTGGATTGACTGGACTGCAATGGATACAGAGCAGACTGGTTTCGGACTCAGATTGATGCAGTGACAGATGGTAAAATGGTGCTTTACAACCGTAGGGAGCGGATGCTCTCTACATCCGAGGGGAACTTAAATACTGACTGTCCCCAGTCAGTGACGTGCAGAGTGCGGACTGATAATGTCTGTGGAATAGTGGGTATGGGTGTTGCAGGATGATAGATGATGCATGAGCGCGATTTGCACGAATAGGATAAACAGATGGATGATAGGGATGAATAGGACTCCGAATGAGTTCTGGATGGGAAAATGACACTTCGGGCACAGAAACTGGATGGGTAAGATGTCCGACAAGTGGTAGACACGACAGGATGGATGGGATCATTGTTCGGAGCTATGTGTGAATCCATGTGATGTAGACTGTGCATTATGCTGTGGAATAGGAATCTCCTGGTACTCTGCTATGTCCGATGTGAATGGCTTGTAGGTCCGTGCATATCTGAGCGAAGTCCAATCCATGCTTGAGTCCATGTGATGCAGTCCGAGTATAATCTAGTCTGAGTGACATCTCTGTCCGAGTAGTCTGGCTCAGTGTCTGAATATGGAATAAAGGAATGTGAGCAGAACTGAAGTGAATGGTAATGAAAACAGTGAGATGGATCCGGATCCATAGATGCGAGCAGTCTGACTCAGCTTGTCTTCTTCGTGCATCTTTCGCATCTGCTCCTATGGACTCGGATGATCTGCCCTGACTGGATTCCGAATGATGTTAGGGGAATGTGTGCGGTGTCTTGTAGCATGGAAGAAGTGGAATCGGAATCAGATACATAACTTGATACATGATGTGGACACGGAGATGGACAGAAATGGAAATGGAAATGGAAATGGACGGACTGTTTTCTTTTTCAATGGTGTTTTTGGATGATGATAGAGGATTAAATGAAACTGATCTCCAGACAAAACCTGGGATAAAACGGATACATATCGTACTACTAATGACGGTATTTTGATGGTATTCGGAATGACAGATGTGGCGGTGGATTGTCGGTGTGAACGGCAGAATGGTAGTATTTCATGATGTCAATGGCATCTGTGTCTTCATTGTCTATCTCTTCAACATCTTCTCCTACCTGTATGTCAGATGCTGCTTCATCAACAGCGGTAATACTAGAGTCTGAGTCCGACGATTGGTGCAATGACGGATAGTGTCAAAAACGCGAAAAGTCTGCTGAAATTGAGTGAGCAGTGCACCTGCGATACTCCCCCCTTAGAAAGGCTTGAATGATGACCTCCTGGTTATCAAATGGGGAATAGTTGTTACGATTCTCTCAAGTACTCTTTTCTTTTCCCACGTCTAACCTTGCATTGTATTCATACAAGTTGCTCGTTCAACTCCCACCTCGTACACCTTTTCTTTTCTTGATCACGTGACTTCTCCAGTTGGCCGATGCCGTTTCCTCATGTGATTCTGCAGTCATCACGCCATGATGACGCCTTCTTCTTCTCTGTGTAATAACACTGATGTGTTGTCTTCTTATTGGCTCCCACTTATCATACGACACATCATCATTATTCCCTTCCCATACTTAGCAGTTGATTCACATGGTCCATGTTACGACCGCGTAACAATGGAACACCAAGGTGTATTCCAAGTCTATGTCTTCCTTTGGTTCTATGAACCAAGGGTCCTAGGACTTATGACTGGCCTAGGTCTTAGTCTTCGACGAAGATCTAAGAGACAAAGGACTTCTAGGACGAAGCCTAGTGTTGAGTGAAGAATGAGAGATGAGGCGAGTGAAGAAAGACTTTACATCATAGATTGTGTAGGTCTAAGTTAAGGATATAGGTACAGAGTGGAGAGGTTTATATATGTTAGGAATAGAGTTCAAGCGGAGCTTGAATGTAAGTAAGGGCAGGCAAGATGCGAGTCAAGTGATTAGTCGCATCGCGTAAGTGAATAGGTAAAGGAATATGACGTGTACGAGAGAACGCGTTAGGAGGCATTGTCTGTGGGATAAATAGGAACAGTATGGGGAATATCGGAAGGAATCGGAAGGAATTGGATCATGAGGGATAGGATCAGAAAGGCTGTTCGAGGCTATGCTCGAAGCAGTCCTCGAAGGCTGTGTCCTGCACAGCATAGTCCGCGAGGGAGGCGACAATGTCGTTCCAGAGGGAAGACCCTGGGATGAGGGAGTCGAGGATGGGAGAGGGAATAGTAGAGGAAAAGATACGGGATTCCCTACTTGTAACAGTCCGTGCTCCGGACCCATACATATAAGTACGCAACTCTTCCGTAGTCGACCCTTAGCTTAGACCTCCCTTACCTACCTCGTACATTGGTACATCACTAAGGCAATTCACTCGGTTCCTCACTCCCTCTCGTCCCCTCGTCCCACGGAACCCTTGACCCGGAATACTCTTCCGGTCCCCTTGAACCTCTGACCCAGTCAGGTGAGCTACTGAGCCCCTGCATCCGGTTTCCCTGCTGCGGTCGTTGCGTCTCTACGCCCCACAGAATCCCTCAAACCATTCAACCCGGTTGTATCAACATCCGGTCTCTTTGTTGTTGCCTCGGGACTATACTGCAGAACGACTCACTTCACCTTGAGTACACTTACACGTCCAAGGATACCCCTCGCCCCTAGACCTCTCTTGTCCAACAAGGGCTACGTTCAGTCCTACCTGGGTCGAGCATAACAAAAGGTCTAAGCTCCACCCTCCGGCTACTTCTACGTAAGCCGTCACCATTTCTCACCGAAACCCCTATGACACTCTCTGGCGACCACATTGGCCAGAACCCATCAAATCTCCTGAATCCACCTTGGAATCCAATGAGGAAGAACTCAAAGACTCCTTAGATCTTTTTCCCTCTGACATTGCTCTACCCTCACAGAAAGAAGTCTTCAAGGACGCTGAATTATCCCATCAGCTCTCCTTCTCCCTCTCCATTCCTTGAGTCCCCACTCCTCTGTCTCCCACTCCCATAGCCCGGAACCCGTTGTTCCAACTCCCTTCCCCCGTCCAACCGACCTCACCCTCGTCCCCTTCGGGTATGTACTCATGCGCCATTGAACTTCACCTTGGAGCTCCCAGAGCTTTCAATGGATCCTATGACTGAGCCATTGAATAGCTCAACACTGTTGAAACCTACCTTTTGGTAAACGGCGATGTGTATAACACCAATGCCAAGAAGGTCGCCTTCACCCTCTCTCATATGACTGAGGGATCCGCTCGTACCTGGGCTGGTACTTTTTGACAGACTGCCCTCGCCCTTGCAACTCCTAGCCTTGGATCTTTCGACGACTTCAAGGTTGCCTTTAAGAAAGCCTTTGAACACCATGATACCATTGGCAACACAGTTGCCTGGCTCTTCACCACCCGCATCGTCCCTAAGAAGGACGAATCCCATGCCACGACACTCCAGAATTATATTTCGGAGTTCAAGAACAAAGTTGCCCTCGCGCGCATCACCGACCCCAATGTCTTGATCCAGTACTTCGCATCCGGAATCCCTGCACCCCTGATGTCAAAAATCATGGGGATGGACACCGTCCCGTCCACCATCAACTCTTGGTATGAAAAAGCCGTACACTTCCAAACTCAACGTGATCACACTTGCGAAATCGCCCAGGTCAACAAGAAACCTTCAGGCAGTTATCATTCGTTCACCCCTAGATCCTCTACTCCCGCCAAGGACCCTG
>JBBPQU010000431.1:0-21130 GCA_038092655.1 Boletus sensibilis | reverse complement strand
CCAGCGAAACTGGAACAAAAAGTGATCGATTTCGAAGACCTCGGCAAGGCAGAGTTGAAAGCAGGTCGGTGGGACATCGTGTTCGTCACGTTGGGAACGACGCGGGCGAACGCGGGGGGTGCGGCACAGTTTGAGAAGATCGATCGAGAGTGCGTCGGCGAGGATTTTTTTTGGGGGGAGTTGGATTTTCGGACGTTGGTGCTGACGGTGCGTGGATAGGTATGTCGTGCGTGCGTGCGAGGCGGCAAAGACGGACGATCCGACGCATGAGCAGCGGGTTGTGTATCTCTCGGTGCGTTTCTTTTTTTCGCATATTCTCTTCTCGCGTTGACTTGTGCCTCTCTAGTCCACTGGAGCGAGCCCGACCTCGCCTTTCCTCTATACGAAGCAAGTCCCCATCACACCCCATCCCGCTTCCTTGTTGCTAATGCCCGCTGCACAGATCAAAGGGTCTCACAGAACTTGGCCTCGCGCGTCTCGGATATGCAGACACCATCGTCTTCCGTCCTGGCTACCTCCAAGGCGCCGAGCGTTCAGAAAAGCGCATCGTCGAGTCGGTCATCAGGTACCTCGCTCGTCCGTCTTTCCCTTGTTCGTCGCACTGATGCTCTCTATCTCCTCTCACCCCATTTAGCGTCTTCTCTGGCGCCGCCGCGCATTTCAGTCCCAGCGTCGAAATCGAGGTGCGTTCTCCCCCTCTCCCCATCCCCGGCCCACACTTCCTGATCACCCCGCGCGCAGGTCCCCCTCCTCGCCAAATCCATGGCCAAAGCTGGCGCGCTGGGTTCATCACACATCCCCACCGACGTTGGCGCGACCAAAGTCGATGCTGGCCAAGACACGTGGTTTACGGTCTTGTCGAACAAGGCGGCTGCGTTGTTGGGTGGCAAATGAAAAATACCCGTTTATATCGCACGATCGGGACTAAATCATGACCGAGACGCTACTTGCAGAAGACTAGAACTAGACCTGAGCACGGGAGAGATTCGTTTGTTCTCAGTTCTGATTCAGGCTCGGTGTTCACAAACGCGTGTATGAATAGTATCGTTGTATGCGTACGGCGTGCGAGATAGCACTATAGACATGGAGATTTGGTAGCGTTAGTTGGGTAGCATAGACGGGGTAGAGATGGTATGAACGGTTTCCACTAAAAACAAAAAAGGTATCCTAGAGATGTGTGTATGCAACGAAAACGAAAACGAACAAGGAAGGAAAGATGGGTGATAGCGATAGTGGTATGCAGGTGTGGTGTGTCGAACCTGTTGGTTTTTTCACTATTTTTCCTCGGTCGACAAGGACGACGTCGATCCATCACGGTGCGTCGAACGATTCCGTATGTGGTGACCCTATCAGCATCACCTCTCCCTCTCCCTCTCCATCACCCTCCCCCACCCTCCACCTCTCCGACGCACGTCCACTCCCATTCACCCTCAACGCCTCACGCGACCTCGACGGCGACGTCAAACCCGCCCCCTTATTTCCCCTGGCACCCCCCGCACCCCTACTCCCACCCCCCATCGTCGCCTGCGACAACCGCCTCAAAATCACCGAACTCGCACGACTCACGAGCGACCTTCTCGGCGTCGGCATCGGCATCGGCGTCCGCGTATCCCTCGTCGTCGTCAGACGAGCACCCGCCGAACCTGGTCTCGGCGTCGTATCGAAGGCGGATCGAGACGAGGTGAGACTCGGGCCGCGGAAGTGGGCGAGAGCGTGTGTGGGGAGGGAGACGGGGGAGTTGTTGGAGGTCGGCGAGGCGGTCCCTGCGCCTCTCCCCGTTCCAGAGCCCGAGCCCGAGGCGCCACCCTCCACGGGCGACCCCAGACCCGCCTCTGAACTGTGATCTGACCCCGTCAGACTCATCACTAGATTACTCCGCCGTGTCTTTCTCGGCGTTCGGCCCGTGAGTGACGAAAAGATATGCAGCGAATGTGTCCGATCGAGGCCGTTGAGACGCGTACTTTGACCGCCGTCTGTTTCGAGCCAGATGGAGGGGACGCGGGTCGGTGGGAGGCCTGCCGAGTGGGGTGGGGTCGGGAGGGCGAGTGTCGGTTCGGGGTGGCCTGTACGATGATAAGGGACGTGGAGTACGATGTGAGCATGTATACGAGAAAGAGGATAAACAACACAAACGTTGTGGTGGGAGGGCTTTCCGGACCTGTTCGTGGGCGAGGTTGTCCATGTCTAAAAAGGAATGGCCTTGGGGAAGCGCAGGGATGGGCGGTGTATCGACGGGGGTCGAGGGTGCCGAACGCAGCGCTTTCGGGAGTCGTAAGCTCGCATTGGACGCAGCGCGACTGCGCGTGCGCGCAGCAGACAGACGCGAGACGTGACTTGGTCCATCACGCGTCGACCGTCGACTGCGTGTCGACTTGACAGATCGGATGGACTTGGTGTCGGATTTATCAATGAATTTGGGGGTGCTCGGAGAAGTGACGAGGGTCGCCTTGGAGGCGACTGCTGTGGCAGTGACACCGAGCACGACAGCAATGTCAGTGTTGATGGTCACGTCGCCCAGTGTTCCTGTTTCGTCCGGATCCTGTTTGGCTTCCAGGTCTGGGCCTGGGCCTGTGTCCTCTCCTGGACGCTCGTCCGTATCCTCTGACCCATCCTCTGATTCACTCGCTACGACCTCCTCCTCGAGGTCATCGAACTCGATGGCCATTTTCTCTGCTTCCCGCCATGCTTCCTCGAGTTCGTCCTCGAGGGTCTGAACCCTCGCCTGCGCGCTCTTGAGCTCCTGGGCCTGGCGTTCATGCGCCCTGTTGAGTTTCCTCAACGCAACCCCAAGCGCCGACGCCCAATGTTGATGTTGAATGAGCGCAATCTGAGACTGTTGGTCCGAAAGGTGGAGTATCGACGACAAGAGCGAATCGCACGACGCAATGGAGGAGGCGAGCTGACCAATGAGGCCCGTGATCGGATTGCTGGCTCCGTTCTCGCCCGCACTCGCGCCGGTGCTCCCATTCGGAACCGAGGAAGCCGCACTGGAATTGAGCGCCTGCATGAGCATCGTCCGTCGGCCGACTTCGAAGCGCCATTTTGCCTGCGCCGCGACGCGCTCTGCGTCCAGTCGCTCCGACTCGTGCACGATGTCGACTTCGAGCGCTTGAAGGGAGAGCAAACGCACAAAGGACTCGCGGGCGCTGAGACGGATTGCTTTGGAGACGATTTCTTGGAGTTCGGAGGAGGAAAAAGTCCATTGGGCTGCTTCGAGGGGGAGGCCTTTCCATGGGATGGACGTGGACTCGAATGTGATGGGGTGTGGGGGTGTGAGAGGGGGCGGGGCGATGAATGTCGCGGGGGCGGATTTTTGGGGTGCTGTGGTGGGACGGGTGGGCGCTGGCAATGGGGACGGGTACGGTTCTGGGAGAGATGTGGGGTACAGTGGTGGAGTGGAGGGTACCTGGACTGTAGCGTCTGCGTGGGCGGTCGGCGAGGACGGTGAGAGTTCCGGTGCGGGGAGTTGAGCGTGGACGAGGGAAGCGTCGATAGAGAGGGCGGTGGAGTCGACGCTGGGGGTGGAGGAAAAGAGCGGGGAGGCGGGGCCGTCTGCGGAGGGCGGGCCGGGAGTGGCCATGTCGGCCGAGTGTTTTGGTCTTGTTCGTATTCGAGGGCCAAACGGGGCGCGAGTGGGGCGGTCGTGCGCAGAGGAAGTTCTCCTCGCTGGGTGTGGTGCGGCGTCGTCGAGGTCCATGTCGACTTGAATTGCGACTTGTTGGGAAATGAACACTTAGCCGCGATGTCTAAATCTAATCTAATCTCACCACTGACACGATATTCGCGGACACTTCTTGTCCTCGACGTCCGATTTTTTCGCGCGTTCGTTCTTGTACATCTCACATCGAACAGCGAGGCACACGGAACTATGCCATGGTCTTGCTCGCTCTATAAAACGCCCTCGCTGCGGTGAGCACCGTCATTATCGTCATGGACACTTGGGACCAGTCGCCCTCTCTTCCTGTACCGCTCGACATCCTCTTGGACATTGTCGTACATCTCCCTCTGCAGAGTGTACTCGCACTCCGTCGCGTACGTCTTCGTCCTCGTCTCCCCGTCTTGTCCTCACCCTCTGTCTAGACATGCAAGAGCCTCTGCGCAGTGACACGCCTCCGCGCTCTCTGGGCTCTCCTCTTCCGCACACACGTCCTCGATCAACACATCCCATACCCAAACCTCGGCTCAACCTCCCTCGCCGACCTCTCCGCCCACGACCTCGAATCCCTCACCCACCGCGCCCTCACCCTCCACCACACCTGGAACTCGCCCGAGCCCGTCCCCCGCAGGCACATCACCTTCAACACCCCCACACAACCGAGCGCGCGTATCATCTTTCTCCAGTTCTTACCCGGGCGATCAAATCGCTGGTTGATCTCGGTTCGGATGACGGCCCGACCGAGACTCTATCTCTTGCAATGTTGGGACGTGGCCAGAGAGCAGCCGAGATGCATCGCAGAGCTCAGACATGCCGACGGCCCGTACGGCGGTGTCGTCCTTAATTCCGACCCGACCAGCTCAGCCGTGTTGGCGATGCAGTCTGCTCAGTACGTCGTCTGTCGACCCGCTTGTTTTCTTCCTTCTTACCGTGTGATAGGACAGAAACGTTTTCGATCCACTTTGATGCCGAGGACCCTGAATGTGCGTTTGAAACAGAAGCCACCATCGATGGCGTCCGCGAGCTCCATCTCCTCAGCGGTTCTACCCTCGTCACCCGTCGCATCAACAACGGCGGGGCACTTTGTCTGTGGGATCTTGCCGACCTCCGACAAGAGAAGCTCCAGCTCCTCAATCCATCGCTCATCCAGGTCAGTCCCCACCCACAGTACACTCGCGCCTCGCTCGCTCACTCACACCCCAGCCCGACGACCGCGTACAAGCCATCCACCTCGCACACGACTACGCCCTCGTCGTCCGTATCCAGTCCATCGAGATATACACCACAACACCACGCCCAAGCCTCCTCCCCTTCCGCGGCGCCCCCATCGCCTACCCACTCGCGCAGTTCAAGTTCCAGTGGCGCACAGACACGGTCGTGCTATGCGAGCAATACGCGCCCCCGTCTTCCGGCCCAGGCCCGCATCTCATCCACCTGTTTGTGCGGTTCGGGAGCATCTATCCATGGCCTGTCAACGTCCTCCATCACTACCTCTTACTCCCTAACCCTTCCTACCACACCGGGGGTCGACGTGCGCATGGGCATGGATGCATCCCAACACCGGCGTCGACCCGACGCTCATCACCCACGACCCCACCCGAACCCACATGCACGACCGAGTACAACCTCCCGTATGACCCCCGCCCTTGCCCTACCCACACGACTGGCTCGCCCGTCCGCTTGTTTGGCCAGTCTGCGATGACGCTCGGACGGTATGGTACGGCGTTGTGGTTGGATAATCATACGGAGGACTGGTCGGGGCCGAGTGAGCGCGGTCAGCGGTTGGCGGGGAGGGTGGTTCAATTTGGGGATGGGGGGGTGTCGATGGTGGGAGTTGGCGCAGGCGGGAGTGGGGTGGCAACGGCGACAGGGGCAGATCCAACCGTTCCCGCCAATTCGAACGGTGCAGCGATGGTGTTTGGTGTGCGCAACGACGACGCGTGGACGCGCATCGCGATGGAGGAAGAAGCGGGGCGGATCGCAGTCGGACACACCGACGGTGCGATCACGTTGTTAGAGTACTAAGAACGAGCGCCGTGTCGTCAATTCAGATTATCATACATTCAGACCTTGCGTAGATGGTATTCGATGCACCCTATACGCGATACTTACCGATCGATCTTTGAAGTCCTTGCATGTTGCTATACCATACATCATACACCTCATTTCCCCTCCTTTGTCCATCAAGACGCAATCAAAACCTATCCACCAAAAAATCCAGATCCAAGATCCATGGTCAGTTCCTCCTCTAGAACGACACAACACAGCACGACCCACCGCAGAAGGCGTCAACCCCAACTCTCGCAACGTCTTTCCAAACTCGGCACGCGTGAAAGTTTTCCTTTCCGAACCAAGCACCAAAGGGAACACGTTGGCGCGCGTGCGAGAATGGGTTAGCTTCTCGATCCAACGCCCACGCATACACGGCATGTATGCACACAATTCACACTCACCTGGGAAATTGTTGGGTAAACGAGACCGTGTCGACGCTGACGCTCAACGTCTGTGCAGCGACAAACTCAGCGACGTCGCATAGCGCTGTGGAATAGACCGGATCAGTCCGCAAGTTGGATGGGCACGGGCAAGGGAGACGCGAGACGGGAACGAAGACGAGGCGGATCACGTACTTGAATCGCTCGGCAGCGTTGTCACATAGGGCGTTCCCCCACTCGCAAGCCTAATCTGGAGTCGCGTGTCCTTGAAGTCTTTTCCCGCCACACCGGAACTACTACTGTTTGAGGCTGACGTGACTGCTAGGGTGGCAGTGAGCGTGGGGGTGGAGGCATCAACAATCGGTCGGCCCTCTCGGAGCGCCTTTTCACGCGCGGCTTTTTCGGCGCGGGCTTTCTTGTCTGCTTCGATCTGAGCGCGGATGGCTGCTCTGGCTTTGGCGTCGTTGATCTTGTCTGTATGCGCGTGGTAGGGCGTAGGTGGGTGAGAGAGGTGGGGGATGGGGATGGGGGGGACGTTACCTTGTCGTCTCTGTTCTGCTTCCTTGACAATCTCCTTTGCTTTCAAATCTTCCTTGATTTTGTTCATGTCCTAAGGAAGGAAGAAACGAGAGTGAGAACGACCGAGATCAACGTGGTTCGGTCGACCTACCTTGCCCTGCTTACGCCTAATCTTTTCGTTCGTTTTTGCTTCCTTGGCGTCCTCCTCTGCCTTGACCGAACGTTTCGCAGTCATCTTGGCGCGCAGCTCGGCGAGCTTCTCTTTTCTCTCCTCTTCCGTGAGAGGTTTGATCTGTTCGCGCGTAACGCACAAGCCCAAGCGGGAATAGCATCGAAACCGGCATGGAGAACAGAGGGAGAGAAAGCCATTAGAAAAAACCACGCACACAAGCATGACATACCTCTTCTGTACTTTCCTCAAACTGATCGTGCCCGCTCTTCTCAGCGTGGAAATTCGCCAAGGCGGTATTTCGAAACGTCTTGTTACAGATCGAACATTTGATGCTCTGTCGGGTGTGTGAGGCGATGGCGATGACGATGGTGATGAAGGTGCGAGTAATGACGGATAAGAGAGAAGAAGTCAAGACGGTGCGAAGGGTAGGAGAACCCCACGCGTACGCGCACGAGAACGTACCTTGGCCTCAACCTCTCCCGCAGCCTCGATCCCCAACGCCGCCGCCGCATCCCCATCTTCATCCACGTCCACGTCCATCGCATCCGCACCCCTTGACGAAGCTCCAGCTCCAGGACCGGACCCAGAGCCAGATGTGGGAACGGCCTCACCCTCATGTTCGAGCAGGTGGTCCATCGCGGGTTGAAGTCCCCGTCCGTTCGTCGCCCTGAGTGCCCCTACAGAGTGCCAACATGCATACGACGCATCGATCACGCGTCATCGCCATCGCATCCACCGCATCCAAAAAAGACATGTCAGCAACCCCCATTACCAAATACGACCCGCCCACACGAAGATAGGATGTAGATGAGATGAGACAAGATTGCGGAACGAGTGATGAAAGGGTCAACTGACAATCGACACGGGCGGGGTCGAACCCCATACTCAACAACGTCTCTCTATCGCTCGGCATTGTGCGCGTTCTCGTCGATTCGCTGGGTGTCGATGCTGTTTGAGATGGAGCGCGGCTCCTGCTCACTTCACGAGAGTCGCACGCGAACGGCGTTGCTAATTGTGGATATCTCGCACAGCCACCACCAGAACCCCTTTTTGACCAACATTCATTGAACGATGGAGTGCTGCCAGACGAGTTACGAAGTACAATACACCGACGACGTGCTCCGATCGCGACAACGACACGACGGCTTGACCTCGTCTGACAGAAGGGACCAACGTGAATGTCAGGGAGTATGTTCGGGGTGAAGCGAAGGCGCGTAATCATGATGGGTGTCCAGCAGCACCAAGACAGACAAACAGCGTGGAAAGGCGAATATAGCCTCTTCCCGACATCAGGTCTGTTCTCACACTCCAAGCTGGACCAGTTGTCGTGGGCTTTTCAGGTGATAGCACTTGTCACGGTAGGGAATTTAGGAGAACGTCACCACCTCCGCGGTCCCGGATGCCAACCGGTCCACGAGAATGGAGATCCACTGTACTAGTTGACCTAGTCCGTTTTCTTGTTCATGTATTCGTTCCCTTCCTTTCTCCTCCAACTCATCGGAGCACTTTATTTTTGTGTATATAGTTACTTCCGTCCTCGTATGACGCTGTTCATGTATCTAGCAGTGCGGGCGAGCGCAGGGCGACACTGGCCTCAATCCGAGCGGCCTTGTCTTCACGTTCGAACACTAGTAAATCATTCATCGCAGGCTGAGGCAGTATCCCTAAGACTTTCAAACGTCAACCCGATCATGAAAGCCTCATACCAGTTCGACGACGATGGGTACACACGAAATATAACAAGCGCTCTGATGAATTCTGGGAGAAACCGAATAGCGCCAGGTTCATGACACCATCCATGATGTATTTTAGTATGCTGTGTTGACACAAGATAAACGAGAAGGTCACTGAGCACAAATGAAACACGTGCACACTGCCACTGATAGTCACTAGTCAAGGCTTCATGTCATATGAGCGGTATTCAGTGTCCTAGTACCGCGAAGCCTCAAGGTGTGTCAAACTGATGCCAACAGAGGCCATACCATAAAATTGCTACCTGGTTCGGAAGGATTTCAGTGGGCCAACGCATGTAACTTGTCGGGAAATGGGGTCGAAAACGGAATCCGCACCGGAAGCCATGGGGTCTTATACATGCTGCGAAAGGGAACCGACTTGATACGGTGACCCAGCGTAGCATAGTTACCAGCGTTAAAAAAGGCTCACTGCTAGCAACAATATGCCGGGTGCATCAAAACCATTGATGAATGCTATACATACAATTTGAAGCAGCCTAGGCGCCTCGTGGCCATGGACAACGCTTTTCTGAATACTGTACTATCCCGCAAATAGCACCGCACGCACCGTGAGGCCGTGATCACGATACGCTTTTCTCGTATGCATCATATCTCGATTTGACCATGATATCATTAGTTCGGAGTTTTCCTTTGAAGCTGATGATCTGATGTGAGAATGCCATGTTTCACTGCAGCTGATCGTTATCATCGACTTCCTTGTCGATGTATTTATACCGTTACGGACTGACTCCGTTTTCGACGCTATTCCCCATTCTTGCTAACTGGAGCAGAGTCGATACGAGTCATGTCAACCGGGCAACTTATCCAACTATATGGACCGCTATATGGTTCATTGTACTTTTCTGCCGTCCTGTCTACCACAATTTATGGTGTCACATGCATGCAAACGTGAGTATTCAAGGTTCAGTCCAAAGGGTATTGCAGGGATAGAACAAAGCCCATTCTTACCACTCGGACAGATTCTTTTATTACGTCCAGTAAGGTGCACGTCTCTTGTACCCTTCCGTCAGCTTATCACGTCTTCGCTCCAGCTACCAGAACGATGCTCTGCACATGAAGATCTTTGTAAGTCACGTTATCAATAATCCAGCATGATGATGTACCGTCCTGCGCAGGTAGCAGCTTTATGGTAAAGGCCCATGTTGCCTGGGTTCGCAACGGCCCTGACCTTCGCAATAGGGTACTCGATACAATTCACGAAGCTTTGGTTATTTCTGGTGGTTCGTTTCTCAACATCCACAGCACTCGGACGTCTCGTTCATATTGTGCCCCACATAGCATACAAATACATTATGGCTGGCCTGGTGAACCCATTGGCATTCCCGAGCAACGCTCCGTGAGTCATTGATTCCAGAATCCCTTTTTTCTCGCCTTGACTAGCTTCCCAGAGAGCTCATCGTAAGTTCTATTTGTAAGTTCCTTGGAAGGTTCACCAACAAGTCGTAGTTACAGTTCCTCTTCACGGTACCCATTTATTTTTGGGTCCGGAAGGAGTGCTAATATCATTCAGGTCCTGGTTGCAGTACCTACACAAGGCTTTTTCGTCTATCGAATTTACATCTGTGCGTCTCGACCCCCACGTCCTTTTCCGATTTACTCACAGCCACCCAGTCAGCAGGAAGAACATTGTTGCACCACTCATATGGGTAAGAAGTCTGTACACGGAAGAAATTTCAGTCTCGCTTAACCCTGTGATGTAGGTTATCCTAGGGATCTTCCAGATTGGTAAGACTTTACATATATTGGAGGCCTGTGGTCTAATAGGGTTTTTCTAAATATTAGTGTCTGCTCTCAGTAGACTGTCATGAATTGCATTCACGTCAGTAAATGTTGATGATCACAACCTCAGTTTACGTCGGAAAGGCGCTATACAGTAGTGCAAATGGGTTCGTTTGTTTCTTCTTCCGCAACGACAATCTGCCCATTCATGCTGCATATTCGCTTCTAGCATACAGGTCGTTCAGTACACCGTGCTTGTTGACAGTACATTGATGGTAGGGATACGTTTTATGCTCAGAACCGAAGACCTCAGCATCTGGTGGACAGGGCCCCCTACTCACTTCGTATTTATCTGTCGCTGCCGGAGTAGATGTCCTGATCGCCATTTTCATGACGTTCTTACTTGTGCGCAATCGGACTGCCACTGGATTCAAAAAGTAAGCACGCACGGCTAAGTAGTATGTGTCATGTGGCCGACTCGAAAATCCATCTGATCATGGATTCTGATCCGCAAGCACGGCACACATTTTACAACGCCTTACGGTGTTCGCGGTGAATACGGGCATCTGGACAGCCACATTCGCTCTCTTGGCCATCATCACAGTGCGTGTCGCTCGTCACTGATACACTTGTTTGCAATATTTCCTGATCTAAATACCATAGCTGCATCTCTTCCCGACATATATGATCTATGCCGTGTTCTCTGTTCCGCTTTCTTCGATCTACTGTAACACCGTTCTGGCCAACTTGAATGCCAGAGCATATGTTCGTGGTGAAGCGTTGATGCACAATGTCGGCGCGGACTTGTTCACGAATTCCAGCACTGGCACCAAGACCGACGAACAGCGTGGAGAAGCGAGTATAGTCTCTTCCAGACATCAGGTGGGTTTTCACAGTCCAAGCTGGTTGAGCTATCATGTACTTATCAGACGATGAATGTCACATTAGGGAGTCTGGAAGACCACGGAGGTGGCGACGTTTCCGGATGTCAAGCAGTCCACGAAATTAGAGAATATGCGAGCTTGACGGGTTTTGATAATGGAGGCCACTGTACTAGTTGACCTAGTCCATTTTATTTATCATGTGTTTCTTCGTTTCCGTTTCTCTTGTCTCGGGGTTGCTCGGATTACGGCGGCATCGCCCTCGCACGCCCTGCTAGATACATGAACGTTGAACAGCTTCATACTAAGACGCTGCAAAGCTTGGATCTGGTGTGGTCATTAGTGTTCTGTCATTTTCCGATTGCCTCAAATTCACCCATGTATTATAGCGTAAATTAATTAATCAAATTGCCCCAAAATGACAGTGAAAATGTGTGAATTTCATCTCTATTGCCAGGTTTCCCAGTCCGAGCTCGCTGGAGGGGAATTCGACACTGGAGCGGCTACGCCAGAGGTTCTATCCCTGCTTGCCATGCCAGCGTCGCACCTAGGGATCTGCACGGGTACGGGTTGCATTAGGACAACCCGTGGACCCGTGACCCGCGGGGTCTCTACCCGCGCCTAACCTGCGGGTTAGGTTGAGGAGGTTGCGTTCGTACATGAACGGGACTGGGAAACGCGAACGCGAACGAACAGGATTCGGTGGGTTGGGGTGAATGACGGCGGAGAGACGCACACACAAACACTCGAAGCGATGGAGTAAGGAGAACTCACTATAGGAACGCCATACGAGCCAGGCGACCCGGGCGACGAAACGGTCGCACCAGACGACGTATACACTCCTCCCGGCCGTCTATCTTGACATGGCGTGTTCGTTCTGTTGACGGGCGCATTGCCATCGTGTTCAGGGCTTTCTAGGTGAGATGTGGGTGAGCAGGTTGAATTGAGAGTCGTCGAAGGTGATTGGGGCAGCCAGAGTGATGGTATTGACGTCCCCGGTTGCCTAGAGCATCCCGAACGTGAAGGAACATGCGCTATAGCGATACGAACGTGTCGAGTCGAGATACCAGGCCAGGAGGTCATAGGGATGTCCAGGTGACATTGAGAGTTGTTGAGAGCGAAGCGAGGTTCCAGAGCGATGGAAACGGCGCTGGATACGTTGGGATGTGAGGACGGAAGGACTACGTAACGAGCGACGGACGCTGCGATTCGAAACGAGTCGAAACGCTCTCGCTAGCTGAAGAAGACACAAGTCAGCACGCTGAGAGGTATGAACGCACAACTTGAACAAGCGACGTACCTATGCCATCCAAACCACATATCTACGATCCAAGACGTCCCATTGGTCACCCGAACCAACCACGTCGTCGTGGAAGACTCGAATCGCAAGCTAGAAGAATCAGTCAGTCATAGGTGCACATATACACTTCAAGTCACCAGATTATACGGTCGGGTCGAGGCCATATCTGGCGTTTCGGAGCGATCGGATGCGTCGTATACAGGTCGAAGATGCTGGGGGAGTGACCCTGAGCTGCGAGACGTGAGTAAGACGGCGGCACAGGAGTCGATTGATGGCGACCGCGTCACCACACGCAGAGATAGCAAGGCGAGCCGCGACTTACCATATTTGGACACCGCTCGAGTATCCCGTTTACCTTGCTCCATTCACTAGCTGAGCCGGTACCGTGAAGCCGTGATCACGGTACGCTTTCTGTACTCCGGATGCAATGTCAACACCCCACTTTTTGATGACATTATTCTTCGAGATATTACAGCGAAAGGTCAGATCTCGAGAACATCCACTACAACCGATGATGGTTTGCCAAGCTCGTCAATGCACAACTTCCGACCTGCAGTAGTTCGTGTCTTCAACCCGAAAACCCGCCTGAATTATTTGTTCAGTGCTCCAATTTCACTTCCTGTCCGGTCAAGCAGTCGGTGTCTCAATCGAATGATAGGAACTAATAGGACATACCATGCTACAGCTTTTCTCGTATGCATCATATTTCGATGCGCCCATGATATTAATAGTTCGGAGTTTTCCTTTGAGGCTGATGATCTGATGTGAGCACGACATAGCAGCTGATTGTTATCATCGACCTTGTCGATGTATTTATACTATGGACTGGCTCCGTTGTCGACGCCATTCCCCATTCTTGCTAACTGAAGCAGAATCGATACGAGTCATGTCAACCGGGCAACTTATCCAACTATATGGACCGCTATATGGTTCAGTGTACTTTTCTGCCGTCCTGTCTACCACAATTTATGGTATCACATGCATGCAAACGTGAGTGCTGTTCAGTCCAAAGGGTATTGCAGGAATAGAACAAAGCTCGTTCTTACCACTCGGACAGATTCTTTTATTACGTCCAGTAAGGTCCATGTCTCTTGTATTACTCTTCCGTCAGCTTATCACATCTTCGCTCCAGTTACCAGAACGATCTTTTGCGCATGAAGATTTTTGTAAGTCACGTTATCAACAATCCAGCAGGATAATGTACCGTCCTGCGCAGGTAGCAGCTCTATGGTAAAGGCCCATGTTGCCTGGGTTCGCAACGGCCCTGACCTTCGCAATAGGGTACTCGATACAATTCACGAAGCTTTGGTCATTTCTGGTGGTTCGTTTCTCAACATCCACAGCACTCGGACGTCTCGTTCATATTGTGCCCCACATAGCATACAAATACATTATGGCTGGCCTGGTGAACCCATTGGCATTCCCGAGCAACGCTCCGTGAGTCATTGATTCCAGAATCCCTTTTTTCTCGCCTCAACCAGCTTCCCAGAGAGCTCATCGTAAGTTCTATTTGTAAGTTCCTTGGAAGGTTCACCAACAAGTCGTAGTTACAGTTCCTCTTCACGGTACCCATTTATTTTTGGGTCCGGAAGGAGTGCTAATATCATTCAGGTCCTGGTTGCAGTACCTACACAAGGCTTTTTCGTCTATCGAATTTACGTCTGTGCGTCTCGAGTCTCGACCCCACGTCCTTTTCCCATTTACTCACAGCCACCCAGTCAACGGGAAGAACATTATTGCACCACTCATATGGGTAAGGAGTCTGTACACGGAAGGAATTTCAGTCTCGCTTAACCCTGTGATGTAGGTTATCCTAGGGCTCTTCCAGATTGGTAAGACTTTACAGACTTTGGAGGTCTGCGGTCTAATAGGGTTTTTCTAAATATTAGTGTCTGCTCTCAGTAGGCTGTCATGAATTGCATTCACGTCAGTAAATGTTGATGATCACAACCTCAGTTTACGTCGGAAAGGCACTGTACAGTAGTGCAAATGGGTTCGTTTGTTTCTTCTTCCGCGACGACAATCTGCTCATGCATGCTGCATATCCGCTTCCAGCGTACAGGTCGTTCAATACACCGTGCTTGTTGACAGTACATTGATGGTAGGGATACGTTTTATGCTTAGAACCGAAGACCTTAGCATCTGATGGACAGGGCCCCCTACTCACTTCGTGTTTATCTGTCGCTGCCGGAGTAGATGTCCTGATTGCCATTTTCATGACATTTTTACTTGTGCGCAATCGGACTGCCACTGGATTCAGAAGGTAAGCACGCATAGCTAGTATGCGTCGTGTGGCCGACTCGAAAATCCATCTGATCATGGATTCTGATCCGCAAGCACGGCACACATTTTACAACGCCTTACGGTGTTTGCGGTGAATACGGGCATATGGACAGCCACGTTCGCTCTCTTGACCATCATCACAGTGCGTGTCGCTCGTCACTGACACACTTGTCTGCAATATTTCCTGATCTAAATACCATAGCTGCATCTCTTCCCGACATATATGATCTATGCCCTGTTCGCTGTTCCGCTTTCTTCGATCTACTGTAACACCGTTCTGGCCAACTTGAATGCCAGAGCATATGTTCGTGGTGAAGCAATGATGCACAACGTCGGCGCGGACTTGTGCAAGCCTGAGAATTCCAGTACCAAGACCGACGAACTGCGTGGAGAAGCGAGTACGGCCTCTTCCAGGCATCGGGTGGGTTTTCACAGTCCAAGCTGGTTGAATTATCATGTGCTTATCAGACGATGAATGTCACATTAGGGAGTCTGGAAGACCACGGAGGTGGCGACGTTTCCGGATGCCAACCAGTTCACGAAATTAGAGGATATGTGAACTTGACGGGTTTTGATAATGGAGGCCACTGTACTAGTTGACCTAGTCCATTTTATTTATCATGTGTTTATTCGTTTCCGTTTCTGTTGTCTCGGGGTTGCTCGGATTACGGCGGCGTCGCCCTGGTCCCTGCGCTCGGGTGCCCTGCTAGATACATGAACAGGTTCATACTAGGATGAAAGTAGCTATATATACAGACGAATAAGGAGTGCTCCGATGATTCGGATTCACACAAATAAAAAAGTTCTCTGATGAGTTGGAGAAATTAGGAAGCGAACGAGTACATGGACAAGAGAACGGGCTAGGTCAACCAGTACAGTGGATGTCCATTCTCAAAACCCATCATGCTCACATGTTCTCCGATGTTGTGGATCAGTTGGCATCCGGGAACGTCACCACCTCCGTGGTCTTCCAGACTCCCTATCGTGACAATCATCATCTGATAAGCCCCACAACAGTTGACCCAGCTTGGAGTGTGAGAACACACCTGATGTCCGGAAGAGACCATACCTGCCTCTCCACGCTGTTTGTCAGTCTCGCTGCTGTTTGACACTCCGGGCCACAAACTTGAACTGGTGAGGAAGTCCGCACCGGTTGTCGCTTCATCCCGAACATACTCTCTGACATTCAAGTTGGCAAGAAGGGTGTTGCAGTACACCGAGCAAAGTGGAATACCGAATAGGGTGTAGAGTAAATTTGACGGGGAGACATGCAGCTATACCATTTTAGATTAGGAAATACCTCAGACAAGCATGCCAGTGACGAGCACACGCACTAAGATGACGGTCAAGAGAGCAAACGTGGCTGTCCAGATGCCCGTATTCACCGCGCACACGGCAAGGCGTTGCAAAAGGTGTGCCGAACTTGCGGACCAAAATCATGATCAGATGCATTTCCGAGCTTGAGTCGTCAACGCATAGCCGTGTGTGCTTACCTTGCGAATCCAGTGACGGTCCGCTCGCGGATAAGTAGGAACGTCAGGAAACTGGCGACCAGGACATCTACTCCGGCAGCCAGGGAGAAACACAAGGTGGCTAGGTTCTGTCCACAAAATGTTGAAGTCTTTGGCTCTGACCATACAGCATATCCTTACTGTAAATGAATTTCCACCGAGCTCAACGGCTGGAACAACCTGTAAACTGAAAAAAATAGGAAACGTGCATGGGCAGATTGCAGTCCGGAAAAACAAACGAACAAACCCATTTTCGCTGTACAGCGCTTTTCCGACATAAACTGAGGTTTTTATCATTAGTACTTATTGATGATGTGAATGCGACCAATGACAGCCTACTGGTAATAGACACTGATGTTTAGATAGACCTATTAGACTTCAGTCCCCCAAAGTTTGTGAAATCTTACCAAGTTCGATGATCCCTAGTATAACCTACATCAAGTGGGTAAGCGAGAAATTCTTTATATATGCAGACTCCTTACCCATATGAGTGGCGCAACAATGTTCTTCCCGCTGACTGAGCGGCTGTGAGTAAATGGGAGAAGGTCGTGGAAGTCGAGACGCACAAATGTAGATTCGATAGACGAAAAAGCCTTGTGTATTTACTGCAACCAAGACCTGATGATATCAGCACTCGTTCTGGGCACAAAAATAAATGGGTACCATCAAGAGTAACTGCAACTACGGGCTGTTGGCGGATCTTCCAAGGAAGTTACAAATAGAACTTACGATGAACTCTCTGGGAAGATAGTTGAGGGGTGCAAAACAGGATTCTGAAGGCAAATGACTCACGAAATCTTGCTGGTCAGGTATACTGACGATGGGTTCACCAGGCCAACCATCATGAATTTGTATGCTATGTAGGGCACAATATGAACGAGACATCCGAATGCTGTGGATGTTGAGAAACGAACCACCAGAAACAACCAAAGCTTCATGAATTGTATTCAGTGCCCTATTGCGAAGCGTCAGGGACGTCGCGAACCGAGGAAACATGGGCAGTTACCATAAAACTGCTACCTGGAAAGGTCAATACATTATCAGGCTGGACTTGTTCATAACTTGACTTACAAAGCTCTTCATGTGCAAAGGATCGTTCTGATAGCTGGAACGACGACGTGATAAGCGGACGAAAGAGTACGAGAAACATGGGCCTCACTGGACATAATAGAAGAATCTGTCCGAGGGGTAAGAATGGGGTTTGTAACGGCCGCCCAGTCACCGTTTGTTCCATCACTGCAATACACTTTGGACTGTCAGAACAGCACTCACGTTTGCATGCATGTGGCACCATAAAATGCGGTCGACATGACGGCCGAAAAGTACAAAGACCCGTAAAACGATCCATATAGCGGGTTAAATGGGTTGGTTGACATGACTCTGCTACTACAAGTTCAGTTAGGAGGAACAAGAAACAACGTTCAGAACGGAGTGGTAGCCAGTCTGTTGCAAGTATATATATATAGCCCAAATTCGTTGAATAACAAGCTAGTGGCCGCAGTAAGCCATTGACAATGCTGGCATGCTCACCGGTTTCGAAGGAGCATTTTATGGGCGCATCAAACTATGATGGTTCACAACACTGGACACCTCAAGCTCAAGCATCGAGATACAGTTGAATGTACATCACGAGAAAAACTGTAGTCACGCATTGTATAATATCCTGGGCACATCGAAATATGATGATTCTCGACACTAGTACACACTGCGTAGCATCGAGGGACAGTAGATTGTGTCTCATAAGTTCGTCGTATCCGCCTAGTAAGGTTCCATGCTTTTGGTAAAATTTGCTGACTCTGCAGTCGCATGAGAAATCACCGATTGAAGGACCGGGTGACCGCAGCTATCGGTTTTCTGAATATTCACCATTCAAATTTCATAGCCGGACTTCGTGACATTGCAGGGATGGGCGGCAATACGTGGCCGAATGTTCGGTGGTGCACAATTTGGACTTGGGGTACTCGTCCCGTGGTGTCGGCTCGGCGGGGACTGTGACCGGTTACTCGCAAATGCCTGTTGTAATCTTCCGTTAGCACAGATCCAGAAGTGGTCATAGCTCAGCGCTAGCGCTCAACGTTCAACCCTTCTTCCTTGAAGTTCCAGGGATCCAACTGCTTAGACTCAGCATCACCCTCTCGGCGTGGGCGCCGCCTACCCCTTATCAAACGTCAGGTCAGCGCTTCAGCCATCAGCTGGACGAGATGCAGAGGATCCGAATCTCCCAACAGCGTTCACATTGCCGTGTCACTGAGGTCATTACCTTCCGATCACTAAGCACGCACGCTTGGACTCTTAAGTGATGATAGCGATAGCACGCCCTGCTACTTTATCGTACGTTGGCGAGATGTTAGGCACTTGTGCGAGACGGGTTTAACTGGGTTTTCACGAACATGGTGTACGTCAATCGCGCATCATCTATGCGTACCAGCATATCCCATGTATGTATGTGTGCTCAAGTGCGTGATCGCGACAATAATGAAGTCGGTGCGTTATCAGATACTGTGTCGAACACCGAGACATTTTGCCACAATGTATATTAGGATCACCCGTACAGAATAGACCCGAAAAAAATGTAAAAGATGAACATATGAACCCCTGGAAAAGACATATAGTATAATTAAAGGCATGATGGCATGGTAGCACATATAGTACACAATACCATCCAATCGAACATAAAGCCTAGTGTATCAGCGACCATAACTAATGCTACATGTAACGAAGCAACAACAACACCAAAAATACAAGCGTCCGAGAGAAGAGGTAAAAGGATACAAAAAGTCAAAACGCCAAGCAAAGACAATACCGTCCCGACACACCTAACACATGACGTCTTCCTTTCTCGCCGATCGGAAGAGTGCCATCATGTTCAACATGGATGGTTTCGTCTTCATCCCCAAACTCATCAAACCGTCGTTGACAGCCCGCCAGGGCGCATTGATCGCACGACTACTTCCGACGAGTCGTGCGCGCACATCCACCGGCGTGATCACAGATACAGCCGTCGCAGGCGTAGTTGGGGTCACTGGGACTGAGGCTGCAGGCTCAAAACTGGCCTCGATAAAGTCCTTCCGGACTTTGTCCGCATCGATCGGCGAATTCGTTGGCCGTTTGAATGTCGGACTCGGCGGGGAAAGCTTCAGCGGTGCCGGCCGCCTCCTTGCTTTCCCCTTGGACTTCATCCCCGCACACACGCCTGCCGAGGTCGGAGACTTGGGACTCTTTCGGGAGGCATGAAGCCGCGAAAACGCCACGTCGACCAAAAAGTCAGGCTTCCGTAGGTGCTTCGCAGCGCGACGCGGTCGAGAAGGAAGGGAGAGGACGGACATGGTAGGCTTATGCGTCGCAAGGGGTACGATGGCGCAACCAAACAGCGCGAGATCGTCCTCGAGCACATCGGTGGGTTGAACGATGTACTTTGGATCCAGATCGGAGTCCTGGGTCGACACGCTGCCGCGTCGTTCCTCTCCTGGCATACATGCCGCAGAAGGCGACGTGTTGCCGCCAAAGGTGACCCATTGGAGATCACCTGTAGTACGAGGGCGAGACTCGTCACCCTCTGAAAGGAGAGGGGCATATTCCCACTCCTCATCTTGGTCCCACCAGATACCACCTTCGCCGTCGTGGTGGACGTCTGCAAGACCAACAGCGCCTGCAGCCTTGGCCTGGGCTTCCATGATACGCTTGATGTTGTCATCCATATTGCCACCATCAGCGAACTGCATGAGAGCAAGCTCGTTAAGGAGGGGGGGTGGACGCATGGCATACTTGGCTCTCTTGCGCTTGACGATGGCAGCGGAAGCAGCGGCAGCTTTGGCCTTTATTTTCGTAGGGGAGTCAGGACAAACAGATTTGGATCTGCCTCGGGATCGAAGGACGGAGAGCGAACGGAAGCGGCTGAATCCGCGAGGTTTGCAGGTAGGAGAGGGGACAGGTGGAATGGGAATGTTCTTGGCAGCCCTTGAATATGGGTGTTTGATAGAGAGGGAGAGTGTGGCAGAAATGGGGGTGTCGGGGAGTTGGAGGAAGACAGAAGTGTAGCCAACAACGGTAAGATCGGCCTTGAAGTCACGGACGGAGGGGGTGACCACGTGGGCAGTGGTCGGTGTAGGCGCGATGTGGAGGAAAGATGCGGAGGGGGCGCGAGTGGAGGCTATAGATAGACAACGGCCCTTGCGGAGGGAAGGACGGCGATGTGGGGAGTGAGGAGAGAGGGATGCGGGGGAACCAGGTTGCACGTGAGCAGCCCAGGCAGCGATCGTGCTGGACCTGCGGCGGGGGCCGCAAGTGGCTTGGGCGGGGGAAGAGGGCAAGGCAGGAAGAGGCTGGAGGGGACGGTTTTTCTGGGGAGGGGGGTGAGCGAGGAAGGGATAGTCGGTTTTAATAGCGGAAGGTGCCATTGCGGGGTGATCCGAGACGTCTGTAACGCGAATGAGTTCGGAACGGAGAAACAAGAATGGAAGAAGACGCACATTGGGTAGTAATAACGACGAGACAGAGATTCAGAAAGCAAAAGGGGAAAATGCCGGGGAGACTAGCTCAACTCTGAGACATGGCCCATTGAAGGGACGGGCTTATGAAGGATCAGCGGACAATTGAGGGGGACCAGCGGGCCAACTGGCGTCCACAAACAAGACGACCAAAACAAGACAATTCATTGTCGTTCGCTTAGTGACAACACTTGCCTTTTATGGAACGTCCATTTCAGAATTGAACATGCAGAGTCCTTATAATTACTCGGCCGCCAGTTCGCCTGTTGACAACGACCCAACCGACAATTGGTCCACTGTGAGGACAAGCCTTGCGGATACCACCAGCCAACATCGAAACAAAAGATTAGTCTCACGCTGCAGCTTCGATTGACTTACCAGCGTTGTGTTCGTTTCAACAACAAGCCAAGCACTTCT
>JBBPQU010000430.1:0-21168 GCA_038092655.1 Boletus sensibilis | reverse complement strand
TGTGCAAATCCCTTGACTTTGGAAGGCGAAAACACAGGATAGAGCATAGGAACTGTTCACCGATCAGAGAAAAAATGTTCCTGGGTATAGCAAGCTCACAGGTTTTCGCAGAAATCATAATCATCACGGACGGCCTTGAGAAACGCGAACGAATCGTCTGAACTTCATGATTATCCCAAGAGCACGTTTCCTGAACGTTTGGGTCGCAATATGAACTGGGGTTGTCGCGCTGGCATATCGGAAGGACACGTACTCCGTTAGGCCTCCCAAACGCTGCCTTGACCCTGCCAGTCGGGCGTAGTTTCACCGAACATCGTTGTCACACCACCTGCGTAGGCCACGTAATGAGTAGATCAAGCGTAGAGCGGCGAGTGCATATCAGAGGAGTCCTGTAGCGTGAGGTTGGGAAATTGTAGATACTCCCAAGGGACGAGCCCCCAACCTTTTTCTCGCCAGGTCCATGTTGGGCAACTGCAGATAGTATCAGCATCACTTCCAGAATAACGCCCAAAGCTCGCATGCACCTCGTTTTGAATTTTTTCGAGCACACCACGGAACCCGGGGGATCGGCGATCATACTCTTTGTCCGTGTACACTTTTTCGATGGGGACATCAAATCCTTCGCCGTCCTGGATGCGCACGATGTCGATGGAAGGCAAGTGCTCCCATCTACCAATACCGTCAGGGCAGATCCAACCCAAGCAGATCAAATCGATGCTACCTGATACGCTCTCCGGCGCCGCTCATCGATGCGAGGTCCTCAACGACGGTATCAAACTCGTCTACAAGCTTGAAGTGGTGTTCCTTTGCAAACTCCCACCAGAGGTCGAATCCTCAAGCAGGATCCCGACCGTAGCGACATTTGTACTACTCCGCGATGGTCTCTGGGAGTGTCTTGCTCCATTCCGCGAGACACCTGGGAACGGCGCTTTTGGCATAGGAAAAATAGCAAGGATGTGTCGCTCCGTGGCCGTCAAGTACCCTGCAGAAAAAAAAAGTTTAGATGGTACACCGAAATGTAGAATACGTGTACCATCCATCAACGTTATCAACCGTGATGCTAGCCTTCTCATAGTCAGTCCCGTTGAAATCGCCCGCAAAGGAGGCCTTGTAGTATGAACTCCGGTCCTCGCTAGCGCTAAGCGCAGACCTTCCCCGACAACAAAATTTTCGCCCAATTGGTCGGCCTGAGTAGCAATCACTTGGCCAGAGCGACAAGTTTCATGGCCTACAAGGCTTCTATAGCTCCCAGAGTTCTTGGTGACCCCCGCCTAGCGGAAAAGTGGTACTATTGCATGTCATCATTTAATAGGCACTATCAGTCTTCCGAACATATATCAAATTTTGGACGAGAACAAGGAACGCAAGATGAGCGACTTACATCTCACATCGTCAATTCGAAGAACTTGAACCTATTCATTCCGTGTTGGTAGTCTGTACTTCTGGTTCTCTGGTCATGGCAAGTTCGTCTCGAATGGTAGCCGGGTCAAGAGGTACTGTACCCGGCAACCAGCCATTATCGTCACTTTCCAAGGTCCACTGCGCGCTCTACCGTGATCGAAGAACAATCTAAAGCTCAGAGGGAAAAAAAAAAAGAAACGAACCCGCGTCACAAACACTAAAAGTGAAAGTATTCTACATCCATCAACCCTACCAACTACACCTAACCAGACCTCCCCGGACCATCATAATACCCTCCAGAGCCCACACCCGTCCCCGTCCCCGCACCCTCAGCCGCAGCCGCAGCCGCCTCCAAATCCTTCCCATCCAACGCCTCCTGAATCATCGAAATCGTACTCTCTAAACTCCGTCTCCGCGTCGACGGACTCGTCCTCGTCGTCCCCAAACTGGCCTGACGCCCATGTCTTCCCCGGAACGGCACCTTGTTTGGTGAGGATGTGGGCGATGTGGGCGTCGACGGCCCACCCACGCTCGAGTTGCTCTGTGATGATGCGAGCGAGGCGGACGATAAGGCTGCTTCGATGCTCGCTTCGAGCGAGCCCGAGGTGGACAGGGCGAGATCGGCTGCTGAGGGTGCCTCGGGGAGGGATTGAGAGTGTGCGTGTTGGGCTAGGAAGGCCTTGGCTTCTTCGGCGTCAAAGAGTTCCGGCGGGAGGCGTTCGTTTTCGATATCCGATTTTCGTCTAGGCAAGGATGAGCGCGTGAGTTAGGAGAGAGGGAGAAGCAGAGTGAGAAAGGAGACGTACGCGTCATCGAATCCTGCAATAGCATCCTTAATGCCCTCTGTGCCCAACGCTAGTGTTCCATATGGCAATTTGCTAGATCCAGTTATGTTCTTTAACTCTCCCACCTTCTCCGACTCTTCTCTGTGAGATTAAACACTGGTGAGTGACCCCATACAAGAAGAGTTGTGACACATGAAAAGACGCTACGAACCGAAGAAGCGCAAAGACGCGTGCCATACGCCCAACAGCAAGAATCTTGTTCTTGATAACCTTTCTCCGCTCAACGGAATCTTCAGGATGTGATGGCGGCGGCAGAACTTCTTCTTCAGATTCTTCGAGCTCTTCCTTACTGCAAGTATTAAGGACCGCAACAAGCATGTCCGTGACTGTCACGATATCAGCATCTACTCGCGAACAACGAAAAATGGTAACACACTTTTCTCTCCGACGAACGGCAAACTCCATGTAAACACATCCATAAAGTTGGGTAGCCAGTAAGGGTGGGGGGTACAATTAAATTGGCGAATATTCATCACGTTACTCTCGTATTTGAGAACAGCAGCCTTGTTATTGTAAACGTCGAGATAGTTTGGTGCGGAGAAGATCGTCATGACAGAAGGGAAACCGGTCGTCTTGGTCTTGCGATACATTCGGTACCTGGAAATAGATTCCGGAATGATTAACAACGGAAAGAAACTCAGTGTGAAGGGACGCACCCTGCGTCCTGAGCCTCGTGTGCACGGATGATCGAAAGGAGGTTATTACGTTCCAGGAACTGACAGGCAGCCTGATACCTGTCAACGAGGTGAGTATATGCTACCGCCTCTTCATAAAGGAGAGCTCACGTAAAGAAATATGAGCATCCCCGGACATGGTTATGCACAAAACTTTCATTCATTTTTTCCTGCCCAAAATCTTCAACAGGATCCGACCACAGAATGTCACACATCAACCCGTGTGTAGGCGGTTCCCGGAACCGATCAATCTAGGGCCATCCTTGAGGTGGATGCCACAGGCGACAATAAGGGACATACTGCGCGGATATCATCCATCGTGTTCAGCTCCGGTGATAGCCCACCATGTATGCATAGGAATTGTTTGTTCATGACAGCGGCGAGCGGCAGCGCACAGAACGACTCCATGCAGACGTCGTAAATGCGCTCAGAATACTTGTGCTTACCTGATCCAGGCCAGAACGAATTAGTGATTTACCTCAAGGAAACGAACGCAGAGAAGGACTGACACTCGAGCTTGAACGTAAAATAGTCTGTCAGATGGCGGCACTCGTGATTTCCACGAAGCAGGAAAAGGGTGTCGGGATACCATATTTTCAACGACCACAAGTACAGCACGCACTGTAAAAGAGGTAATCAGTGAGTTGTAAAGGGAGATGACAAGGATGTACCTCGATGCTAAAGTAACCTCTGTCAACATAGTCTCCAAGGAACAAGTATCTCGTATCAGCAGGGCTCCCACCGACTTCGAAGAGTTTCATTAGGTCGTACTAGCACAACGCCATGGACCATCGGTCAATTCACAGCGGCGAATAAACATAACCCGCCCACGCACATATTGTCCATGGATATCACCACAGACTAGAACAACGAAGATGATGATCAGCACAGCGGTTCAATCGAAGGTCAAGTGTGACCGACCTGTGATCGGGGCATCGACCTGGAGGACGTTGGGCTCAACCCGGAGAATAGCGGTCGCCTTTTCAATGATCCATATCGCATGGTCCTCACTTATCCGACCCTCTCTATAAAAGTGATTTTTGAGGAAGGCGATGTCCGGTTTGGAAGGATCGTGTTTTGAAAAAAACTGAGCATCCGTCGGGATGTTCATCGCCGGCGCTTGCACCTGGGACGGGAAATGTTAATGGCGGGGAGCGACGCCACGAACGAGTCGTACATCTTTGATTACCCGTTCTTGAGTGCTAATAACATTGCCATCTTCGAGGACGTGTTGGGTAAAGTCGATGTTGGATGGACGCCGGCGATGTTCTATCTGCTCGATGGCCTTCTCGACGTGGGCTTTGGTGATGGGCATGGTCTGTGGCTGTCTTGGACGGCGGGCACGAACGAAGGTGCGCAAACGAGGGTGTTTGCGTAAATGGACAGTGCGGTGGCGGGGTTCAAATGACGGCTCCCTTGGCGAGCGTATCCACGACCTGATCAGTGGCAAGACAAAAAAAAACGGTGTTACATGGTTACATTAACGAATACATGACTGGGTCGAGAGATCTACAAGGTCGGTCTATTCATGATGAGCCAAAGTATGCTCTCAGAACATGATTTGCGATATTGAACCCGAGCAGAGATACGACATAACTGGCAAACAGTGGCAACAACGGAGCGAGAAGGATCTCCGCACGTATCAAAAATGGCAAGGCTATTACAATTTGCACGTCAGTCGGTGCGACTCCTTGGCGGTAAACGAGATGATAAGATTGGCTCACCGCTCAGTCCAAGGTAGACCCCGTAGATGTATTGAGTGAATCTGGATATGGGGTTAGGGCCATGGGTATGCGTCGAGACAGAGAAGTGTTACCCTGCGAGGTAGAGAGTGTTGCCTACCAGGAGGCAGACCCACTTGTCCTTTGTGATGATGGGAAGCAGAATTAGTTGTGTGACATATAGTGTGAGATAAAAGGGGAAGAAGGAATTTGTGTGGACGTCGAAGGCATATGCCCATTCGACTGACGAATCAGCTAGAGATGAATGAGAGGAAGGGGACAGAAGAACTTTGTTGGCGAAGAGGCTGACAGAAGCCGTGTCAGTCGAAATCGAGATTCGTGCCAAGGAGGCCTACTGAAGCAAAGTTGCGGTTATTACGCCTACGAAAAGAAAATCTCGCAGAATCATGATGAATGCCAGCTTCACTGCGTCCAAAAATGTGTAAGAATACACCATAGACCATCCCATGGCTGCCACTGTAGAAAGTAGTTGGGGTGCTTAGCGGGACGAGGGGCGAGAAGCGGTCCATACCAAAAAGGCAACCAAAGAGGAGAATGAGTATGGCTGGATCATCTCTTGCCCAGGTGTTCTTGGTCTCTGCAAACGCGGTCGTACCTGGAACCTGCTACGCGACTGGTACTCACGTTTGTGGTAATATACATTGCGATAACTGGGTCGTGGTCAATGGCGCGCAATGCTGGAATCCGGAACGGCTCACACTCTTTTTGGGGCGAGACAGAGATATGATAATTGCCATAGGGCTACTTCGAAATCCTACACGAAAATGAGCGCGAGTGGGCCATTCTGCGACCAACCACAGACCATTTGCTGAAACCGATGCAATCTGCGGAATATGAGCGGTACGCGACTGGATAGAGAGACATTTTGGGATGTTGGTGATGAATGGGATGTCAGCGGGAGGATGGCCATCTCTCTGCATATGAACGTTGACCAGAGAACGACGGCACACAATCGGCATTGCGTCGGAGTATTAAAT
This sequence comes from Boletus sensibilis, assembly GCA_038092655.1. Taxonomy (NCBI): domain Eukaryota; kingdom Fungi; phylum Basidiomycota; class Agaricomycetes; order Boletales; family Boletaceae; genus Boletus; species Boletus sensibilis. Next base: position 15,529 of record JBBPQU010000430.1, on the reverse strand, counting down.
ATTCGATCGGCGCATTTTTTGTTTGCATGCGTCCCGTCGTCGTCGCTTCTTCATTGCCACACAGCGACCGCCATGGAAGACGACGCAGAAGTGCTGGACTGGGGACACGAGGAAGAGGACGGCGTCGCTGTGCATCGCAGCGAGCAGCGCACATTTTCCATAGACGACGCAGAAGACGCCGTCTCGCTCGGTGGCGACGAGGAGGACGAGTTTTTGACTTACCAGTCTCGCGTTCCACAGGACACCGTTCATCGCGCCCATTCACCCCCAAAGAGTTCCCGCCACCCAAGACAAGACCCTTCAAAGGGTCACAGTGACTCCCCGCGCCCAGAGCAAAGCAGTGAACGCACAGGTTCCGGCGACCAGTCGTCGTTGGCCGGTCGTACGCATACATTTGGAACGCTCGTACACGCTTTACCACCCAAGCCGGTCGTCTTTAGTGTGCCGTTCGTCCATCCTTCTCACCCGTCTATCATTGAAGCTACAGCAATGGCTAGTCGTGCCGACCGTGACAAGAGGAATGGCGCAGGCTCAAAAGCTAGCGTTTATGACCACAATGACTCGCTGCCACCCGACTGGGAGGTCAAATATCCAAGAAATGGTCGCGGTGTTTACTACTATAACATCCACACCCAAGAGTCTACTTGGACCCGCCCTACTGCCCCTACCACTCGTGAAAAGCGCGGCGAACGGTCTGATCGTCGTGATGACCCTCTTGACAAATCTTTGCCGATCAGGAATGATGAAATCCTAACCTCACGTGTAGGTCGAGCAGAAAGTAGTGACATGTCTTACGACGATCGCCACTATCGTCCTGGAGAATCCGGTCGGCGGGAAGAGCGTCCCGCTCCATCGACTCAGCGCACCAATTCCTACGTTCCAGATTCGTACTCTCCCAACCACAGGAACAGTCGACCTTCGCCTCCACCCCCCCGCGCAAGAGAGAGGGACCCCACGCCGCCACCTCGTCGGCCTCTGTCTCCCGATGGTTCCTATGGTGATCATGATGGCGTGCAAAGTTCTTACTGTGAAGCTCCTTCTGTAGCTGCGTTGTCTGCTCAAGATCGCATCTGGGTTGCACGTAACGTTGCGCCACAGGAACGTCCAAGGGAACGCAGACAATGTGACGATCCCACTCCTTCAGAAACTGACCATCGTAATTTACCACGGGACACAGAAAGGTCATCGACTCTAAGTACGTTGTCCGCCTCCTCCCCTCCCCCCACCTCTCGTACTCGGCGCGTTTGCTCCTCCCGAGGTGGAGGACGGAGCATCTCGCAAACGTCTCGCGAAGCCTTGGGAGTCGAGCTGCGCCGTATGATATCTTGTTCCTTTTTGTTCGACTTCCTCGCATGGACACACGGACGCTCATCATGGACCCCTGTCTTCTCCCCTTTTGCCATTTCCCTTCTCTCTCTATCCCCTTTTACATGTTTCCTCCCATCTTTATTCTTTAGGGCCAAGGTCACCCGCCTCCTATACTCGTGGCTCTCAGGAATCTGCGAATACTACCCCACACTCCTCAATCAAGCCATCCCAGCCGGTATCGGAAGAACCCCCTTCTGAAAAAAAGAGCCATTTCTTGCAAGCTGATGGTCCCGTTCATCGACAATCCGAGTCCCGCGACGTCGGCATGCGGCGAGCCCGCACAGATGACGTTGTCTCTCACAGTGCTCGCTACGCTGACAACGTTCCAAACTCGCGTTCAATGTCAGACGTACGCGGGGACGACGACACTCCCACCCATCCTGCGTCAGGTACACAACGTACGTCTTTGAGCCATCCTATTCAACATCCATCCTCATGCCAACATCGACTCGCGTATATGCGCCTGTGTTTCTTTCACTGTGCTTCCTCCTCCGATATCCAGGGCCAGGGTCAAGGAAAAGAACACCTTTGCCTCCACAGGATGCGGCGTTCCGCCCAGGTGCAAGGCCGGCTCCCGCCCAACGCAGCGGTGGTTATTCCTCTGCACCTGCTGGCCCAGCTCCAGCGTCTGTGCCTGAAAATCGGCATACAAGTCGGATAGTTCCTGATGACATGCCACGTGACTCGGCTCGACGTAGTCCTTCTCCACCACCTCAACCTGGTCCTCCCCCCGCTGAGCGTGGTGATCGCGATCGCGGGCGTTCTCGCTGGTCCAAACCACATGCAAACGGACCCTCGCAAATGGATTCACAAATTACGCATGAGTCCTCAAGAGGTCGTGCCCATGATGTTGGAATGGATGTTGATGACGCCCCTCTGCCTAGGTCGTCTGATCCGCCAACAAAACAGATTCCTCCAAGGCGACCAGCTCTGCAAGATGAGGTACCAAGATATCCGAGGGCGATGCTGAACTCGGACAATGATGGTCCGCCAAGAGGTATATTTATTGCTCCTCCATACTCGTTTTGTGGCTGACGAACACTGTTTTCATGTACAGTAGGTGTCCGTGAAGCCCGTGACGGGATCGATTCAAGACATCGTTCCGCGGTTGATGACTCTTCCCGTTTCGGTCCTTCGAGAGATCGACTGGGGATGGAACGTCATTCCGCAGACCAAACTATTTCTCAAGCAAGTCTCTCCGCACTTCACCATGGGGAACACTTGACTAAAACGCTGCCTCTACCCGCAGAAGGAGCCAATTCGTGGTATAGAGACAAGACCTCCCACATCTGGATCCAACATCAAACTGTCTGGGACAAACAACATACCCATTGGCGCCAGGAACAAGTTTGCAGGCAACATCCCACCTCCCTCTGTGCCACCGAGCAGTACTCGTCGCGTTCCCACTGTCACACCTGGAAGTAATGGTGAACCTGGTGCCCCCAGGCGGGATCGCGTTAACAAGGACCATGAACGGCCTGTGAGTTTTTCGACTATATTCGCTATTGTGATCTCATCCAATACTTCAGCCACATCTTGATGGCATCACTGGTGACCGAGTTGCACCGATGGAGCCGGCCAGACGTGAGGATGCTCGCCGATCTCCTGTAAGCCCCTATTTCGCTTTGATCATTGCTTGGCTGATATGCCTCGTTCAATAGCCGAGTAACCCGCGTGCTTTACCTCCGGCTGAACCCGTAGCGTCACCAACTCGTCCTTCGCGGGCTGCGTTGGGAATTGTGAGCTTCCCTTTATCGAGCACTATTCGATGGTTCGTTTGACTCTGGCTTTTTTCTAAGTCTCGATTCGGGCCACCTATCGTCAAGGAAAACGATGAGCCTGCTCGACCGCAAATGAACGTTTCCTCGGAAAGCCTTCCTTCTTCACAGGTTCCCGAGAGTTCGTCGCGCGCCACGCCACCTCCACCTTCCCGAGAGTCTTCGATGGCATCATTCAAAGATGTGGCAGCACCACCTGGCCGTCCCTCTCATTTACCTCCACGGCCTGCAAGTCCGCCTCGTGGATATCGATACCGTTCGGGAGACTCCAATAAGCCACATCACCGTCCCAATGCGCAAAGCCCGGTCGCCCACGACTCTCGGGGTAATGAGGTAAACGCTGAAGCGCCTGCATGTCCCAGGTCGTCTTCCCCTGCACCTCGGAAACGTACAATGGATGCTTATCCTTCCGAGCTCCCGCCTGCTCCTCGGGACAATCGGGATGTGTACAGTCCAGAGCGTTCTCGGACAAACTTCCGTGACTCCCAAGCTGACCACCATGTTGCTCGACCTCCACTCCCACAAGTTGTCCAAGACGAAGATTGTGACCGTGCACCACCACCTATGCACCCTGAGCGCGCACTCATGCTTCAGGTCAACGGCTTGCCTCCACGACCACCTAGCGCGCTTGGGCGAGCCAGGTCTGCAAGGGGATCAAAGCGAGACAGACGTGACGACCGCGATCACGACCGTGCAGAACCGCTGCGGGGAAACAGCAGGGGACGTTACGGCTCCGCATCACCGGCTAGCGACCGGCGTCGCTATCCTGAAGATGACCGGTTGGTGGGGCATGGAGGTGGAGGGGGTGCGTCGTTGCTGGATCGGCTGACGTTGGATGAAGGGTGTCGTGTCAACTCGCCTTCCTTGCGTGACCGTGTTCAGCTGCCGTCCAAGCGGGACAGGGAGGAGACGCTGATTGGCGATCTTTCTTTCGAGACGGAAGGCGATGATTACGATGGGTCGAGGAGAGTGAGGAGGCGAGGAGGAACCAGGGTGCGCAAGGGCAGGCTTTGAGGTATGGATAAAAGAGTTCAGTCTTGATTCGTCTACGCGATATGTTTTTTTCTTTCTCTTGCACGTCTTTCCTATGTTAAAGCCCTATGATACTGCAGTATTTCAGCAATCATCCCAAGTCGCAGCTCATTCTTTTATTCCATTATTCCTCGTATTTGTTTCATTTGGACAATCGAGTAAAGTGTCTACGTCCAAGTGTGTGTGCGAGATGGTGTTTCCTCAACTAAATTCTTGGCCTCCTGAGCAAACTCGGCAAAAATGTCGGGTTTCCAATGTTCCTGCACGAAATCCATGTCCTCCCTTGGCATCCACCATTCAAGGCAGAGAAAGAAGAGACAATCAACGATGAGAATGGTGGTGTAGATCAACCCCGCGAACGGACCCAACGCCATCGTCCTGTATCCACACGATCACCCATCAGCCATACACTCGCGACGAAAACGAAAACGAGACGAAACGCACCGTCTCACCCGCGTCTCAAAATCGATGGGTTCAGATCGCACGACAGTTTCGTACACCGCTTCCGTCCGTTCAGCGACGTGCATCCAATCGTAGAAACGTTTGACGCGCGCGTGAGCTTCGAGGGGGTCGTGATTACCTTGGGTGACGATCCGAATCGCTTCGGAGAGTGCACGGAAGACATCTGTGGTGGGGAGGGTAAGAGTGGGTTTTAGGCGTGACGTGCGGACGGTTATAGGGAGGGGAGGGGGAGGGGGAGACGCACCATCTTCATCGGGGTTTGCAAAGGAGATCATGTCTTCGGGGAGAATCTCTGGGACACCGCCGACGCGGGTGGAGACGACGTAGAGGCCTGTACAGGCGGCTTCGAGGATGGCGATGCCAAAGGATTCGGTGAGGGATGTGTTGAGGAAGATGGAGCCCCGGATGAGGACCTGGTTAGGTAGGTGTCGGCGTCGGGGAAATGGGAATGGGAATGGAGGGTGGGGGGAGGAGAACTTACATTGCGCACGTCGCGGTGCCGAACGGGCCCGAGCAGTTCAATTCGGTCTTGGAGGAGATGACGTTCACGTGCTTGGAGCAAGTCGTTCAATTTCGGGCCATCTCCGCCTGATTCGAAATCCATGGAGTTTAGTGAAGGTCAACCCGCGTTGCGGAACAAGGCTCGCTCGCTCACCGACGATAAAGTTGACGTTTGGAAAGGCGGCACATATGCGAGGTGCAGTGGCTACGAGCAGATCGATACCCTTACGATAAGCCAGGCGCGAAATGACGACAATGTTGACTATGAGTTGTTGAGTTTGCTCGGTCGGGCGAGGGATGTCAAGATGGTGGAGGGTGGACTCACTAGTCTCCAGCGGTTGCGGCTGGGGTGAAGGGGTAAACTGTTCAGCGACGAGTGCGTTCGGGATAGTGTATACACTCGATCGCACGACAGACACTGACGGGTCCTCTTCCGAAGGCTCGAACAGTTGACCCCGAAGGACGGTGTTTTCGCGTCTGTCATGTTCAACGTTGGCTCTACACGTTTCACGCGGCGCGTACCCCTTTACTTTATCGGACTTACCCCGTATGCGAGACGCAGATGACAGCATCAACGTTTTTGAGCGCGGCTGCCAGGAGCTTGTTGGTCAAGATGCTCGCCGCGTCTTCGAACCCAAACAAACTATGATCCGTAAAAACCGTACGCACGCCGAAAAGGTGGGCATGCAGGATGCCTTCTTGGCCCAGAGACGAAAGGCTCGCATGGGCATGAATCAAGTGGATATGCTCCCGAACGATGATCGTCCGAAAGTACGGGAGGAACGTGAAATAATTCGGCAAGGTGGCGGACGAAGCGATGGTCATGAAGGGGACGTAGTATACCTTGAGGGAGGGTAGCAGCCAACGTACGCCGACGCGGTCTGGAGGGTGACTGTGCGTGATGACGATGACTTTGTGGCCTCGACGGATGAGGTTGGCGCTGAGCATGTATATGTGATTTTCTACCCCGCCCACGTTGGGGTAGAAGAAATCAGATATCATTCTGCATAAAAGTCAGAGGCATGTCGAACGTGAAGGCGTCAGACTCGTACGCAATAGAAAGGGCCCCATCCTTCATTGCACGACAAGGGTAGCGAGAACGCGGACTACAACTCGAGCCCGGGGGTTCAGTAGCTGATCGGAGCAGAGAAATGGATGAGAATTAAAATACTCGGTCTACAAACACATACGTCGTTTCGACCGTCTTTTGCTGTGGCAAGCAAAGAAAGGACTCGGGGATGAAAAAACTAGTTCAGCGGAGGATCGAACTCCGAACCTTCTGTGTGTGAGACAGAAATCATAACCATTAGACCACTGAACTGACGGTGTGTCTTGTACCCGATGACGTTTATAAGCACAATTGGAAGTGGGACGAGCGTGGAAACCTCACTGTTGGAGACTGCAGCCAATCATACGAATTCGTGTCCCGCTGCACTGCCACATCAGCTCTACTACTCAATGTATCTAAGTAACAAGTTTGGCCTTTCCAGTTTTCTGGTCTATTATTCATACTAGTCACGGTGTCGTGCTTTACACAATGGAGGTATCGTCATAATCGTGTGCAGTTTGCCGTTGAGGAAATCCTCGGTATTTACCCCCAATGTTATCGTATGTACCCTCATAAGCATGTCGTTCAAGTTTAGGGGCTATTTAGGTTGTGTCGTGACCAGCGCAGGCGACATTCCTAACTCACCTTAAACCCTCGCTACTGCTCCATAACAAAATGGATGTTCATCACAACAGACAACTTCCTCTTACTAGTATGACGACTCCTGACGTCGTCGACTTGCATCTCTGGAAGGCATACCACTCAACATCATGATGTATCTCGTCGCAGATCACTCTCTCGTAGAGGATTCGGTGGCTCTCAGCACTGTGCGTCGCTCTCTTTAGTTCAGTTCCATTTCGCTGACATCCACTTTTTTCTCATTCAGGTCTCTAAACCCCTCCGAGACTTGCTGACTGATCGAGGTATCTGGAAGAAATTGTATAAGAGAAGTATCTTTCTCTTACCGCCAGGACCCTACGAATGACAGTCTACTTCCTATCTCATCAACGTCCTTTTACGAGCGGAGAAATTTCATTCCATGTGGCCGTCGTCGTCGCGCTGCCCTGAGATCGTCCGCACTCGCTATGTGAGCTTCGTCTGCGATGCAACCCTCTCTCCGTACTTTTGGGCAGGTGGTTCCTTGTCGTAGACGGGTCAACCCTCGTTTGCTACGATTCGCATTGTAGCAACATCCCCGAGTCTGCCAAGACACTGTTCAATATCGGTGCAGGTCGTCGCATTCTTCGTGTATTCAGTGTTGGAAGTGTAGGAGAGGATGGTATCCTGGCAGGATTTTCTTCAAAGACTCGTCGTTGGTGTCCTTCACACTGCTTCACATCCGATGTCACAATGAAGGTCATTCTAGTAGCATCGCAAAGGTTATCATGGATCGAGGAAGGCCTTCAGAGATGCAGACTGTTCTCATCTCCACGCCGATCGTGGTCGAAGGCTGGATTAAGTTGGTAGACGTCCGGTTGTATCATCGCCTTCTCGTGGTAAACGTTGGCGAGTGCTCGTCGGATTGGGAATCGTCTGGGCGTCTTGTTATCATGGATATTGATACCCTGCGTCGATATCATCTGTCCTGGACGGTGAGTGGATCGTGCGTGTGCTTTATAACTTATATTGGTGCAATGCCAAGACGGATGAAAATGTCCTCAACAGGGAAATACATAGTGGAAATTGGACGTTGCCCGTCGACATTTCCGTATGGGAAGTCGCACAATCGCGCTCTATATGATGAATTGACAGTTTCGCGGTTTTCGAAGCCAGCAGTTGGTGTCAATTTCGGTTGCCAACCTCAAGATCTCAGGGTGGGACGATACGACCCAACACGAAGCTAGATATACTTTACGCCCAAGCCCAAGTTGGATGTATGCGATACACACGCTAGTGGATCGATATCGATCATCCCGGGACGGAATGGAACACGCCTAACAGTGGACGTGCATTCACATGATGGAGTGGAGGAATAACTATAGACGAGCGTGGGAAGCTGAGCAGTGTCGTACAACGAATCTAGCTGAGCAACGCGTAGCTTTTTGTCTCGTCCAACTTCAATAATGGTGCCTAAGTTAGGAGGGAAACCACGGTGTGTATGAAATGAGCCTTGCACGATGTCGCCTCGTGTGGTGTGCCTTGAGGCGTTCCCTGACTCGGATCTTGACAGTGACGCCCAAGGAAGTTGCTTGGCAGCCATCTGCCAGCTGTGGAAAGACGCTCAAGCGTGCTTAGCCTCTACTTCTCACACACATTCACCTTTGTGGTCATCCCCCGTCAAACGTAGCCAAGATGGCAACCTCGAGTGCCCAAGCGACACCTGTCGTCCGCGTTACCGGTGAGTGACTCGCAGTTGGGCTTGTGAACTATGCCTTAGTCATCCCAGACGTCACTGTGTTCGTCGAATCGACCAAGACAACCAATCGTCTGAAGTACGATGCAATCCGAGTCGGCAGTCAACGACATAAACTAATTCTGGATGACGATGGGTCGTTGCGCCAGCAATTCCCCACCCCAATGTGCGGATCCCTCCCTCCCTCCCTCGCTAGCGTCTAAACATCTGTTCCATATAGCGAACTTACACCAGCGTGCCAAGTTACATTATGTCCTGTGAAATCGCGGATTATACCTGGTAAAAAAACCCGAAAAATTGACACACAACGCCTCCTCGCGAACGCTCGAGACGATCGAACACAGGGTAATTCTTAGCAAATTTCAGCCTTGGTGATCGGCTCCCGATAAGCTCTCGAATAGAGCTATCAATCACACAAGATAACATTCGGATCACATTCAGCTGCCTGGTTCAGCCAGGTACATCTTCCGAGCCCGCGGAAGGCTCTCTTACTGGACCTCTGCACCCTACAACGCAGTCCATCCTCGACGATTGCCCTAGGTAAGTCCAGCGATGCTATCCTACCTTGTCAAGCTGATCGACCGTGTCGATTCAAGATTCCGTATCTTGGTGATAGGCAAGGTTAGATCATCTCGTGTCCAGTCCGACCACGTGCTTAACTCCTCGGCAGATGGGTGTCGGAAAATCAAGTCTTATCAATGTCGCCTTCGGGATAAACAAGGCGGTTGAGTTTTGGATGAATTTGTTCGTAATACCACCTCCTCATGAAATCTCCTATAGCACTCTTCCGATCTCCAACGTGGAGTGGCAAAGATCGAAGACGAACTCACATCACCAGTCAATCCACGCTTTGTTCTTCATGATTCCCTTGGATTCGAACCAGGTGACAAGGATAAATACGAGATTGTCAAAGAATTCATCCGAAGCAGACAAACGGGTCTGCTCAAAAACCAACTACACGCAGTTTGGTGAGACGCTCGCTCTCTATCTGTTGCACACATGTTGATATATTTCGTTGAGGTTCTGCATCGAGGCACCTCGGGCTGGAGGACGCCTCCTCGAGGTAGCTGCAGAAGATTTCTTCAAGTCAAAACGTGACACGCTGGGAACCAGTAGGTACCCTACTTCAATGTTACTCATCCTCTGATCAATTTCGTTGTCATAGTACCCATCGTTGTAGTGTTCACGAAGCTTGACGGAGCTGTGAACGACGTGACGATGAAGCTGATGAAGTCTAATGAAAGCAAACTTGGTAAAGAGGATATCCCAAAGAAAGCCCGATCGGAAGCAGAGTCTATTGTACAAGGACGCCATGATGAGATTTCTCAACTTGCTGGAGAACCTGTCCCATGGGCGGTTGTTTCGAGTGAGTATGTTGAGAACTGATTAGAATCCCTTTCTCAAATACGAGTGCCTGCAAACAGCAAAGCAGCACTACCAGGACACACTCTCAAATTTAGTCCAACTGACCTACCGTTTAGTGGGGACGAATGAGGTGCCCGATGCACACGTCACCTCAGTCCTCACGCTCATGGCGCAAAGAATTGACCCTCATCTTAAAATTCAAGGGTCGATCACGTGAGCCATCTCTTCGACTGTTCGGGTTTTGGTATGATCTCATCTCTGTACAGTGTTGGAAGGCAAAGTTCGGTCTTTCTTTTTAGAGTAATAGCAAACCTTGACATTTGGTTTCAGAATACTGGAAAGCCTTGAGGGCTAGCCCAGATTTTGCGGGGCACACCATCCAGGATTGCCTTTCTGTGATTCATACTGACATAATTGCGGTCTGGAACTTCTACGACCCGAGTCGTGTATGTGATGTTTTGCTATGATCGCCATGTATATTTCTGATGGCACACCCGTAGTATCTACTGAGCGATAAGTTCAAGGAACTCGTCATCAATGTGGTCCAGGATATGCAAGTCCGTGCCGTCCCGAACCCCAACAGAGTGCTGTGAGTCTTTTTCTACAGCAGCGCGTCAAGCTACTCATGCACGTCGCTCGTCAGCGCTCTGAGTGGTGGTTCGTTGGTAGCTGCCGTTTCCGCAATCCTGGGATCCATAGCCAATCCTGCCGCTCCAATCATTCTACCTATCGTTGCAGGTCTCGCTACTGCCCTGTGGATCTATGACATCTACCGGAATGCGTACGTCACCCTCCATCTCACCTCATGAACTGTCTCGATGGGTTTTTGTGTGTCAGGAAAAACGTTCAACAGAAATTCATAGCGTTCATCGTCGACCTGACCCATATCATGGAAACCCTCTTCATCCTGACGGGTGGCGAGCACAAGCGACTGACCCGTCGCATTATCAAGCTTGCTTGTCACACGTACCGCGAGTCCGACGTGATGGCTCAAGCCCATAGTCAGATTCAGGAGTACCGCGACCTAGACGGACGGGACGCAGCACTGGACACGATCGAATCGTTGATCAAGCCTGAACGGAGTGGTAGTTCGGATATGAAGAGTTACTATGACGAGGTGGGCAAGCTGGATCTGAGTGCGCTGAATCTAGACCACGATGAGGATTGGTGACGGTGCGTTATTTGCATGCTGAGGAGTACGTTTTACTGCATACCTTGGGACGATTCAGAAGTGTTTGTTCCTAGTGTACTATATATGGTTGCGCAGGCTGCGGGCGGACGTCCACTGGGCGGTGGTTGCGGCCTGTTCAACGGTGCCACCACACGAGAAGAGCAAATCGGAGTCGATCGAGGTGGCTGGTACACCTGGGCGATTGTATAAGCCCTCACCGTCTAGATATATGGAGGTGTGCCATTTGCTTTACTCTGTCATCGCAACTCGTTACTCGACATTGGAGGACACTCGGCGGCAGAAGCGGACTGAACATCCAGAATCAAATGAAGTCGGAGACTTTTCCCATCCACGACGAACGTACGACCTAGGCGGGACTAGCATCGCCGGGTCGTTCACGATGTCCCTTCCTCGTCGACCACGGTGCTAATGATTTCAGTAGCTGTGACGCTGATGCTGCCCCAGCGAATCAAAAACCCCCTGGTGCACATGACTAGATTCGACGGGTCGTCCGCGTCATCACTCTATCTAACCTAACAAATGATATATAATCGAGCTACGTGCTTTAGCTCGAGGTTCGTCGAAGACACCTCGCTATCCTCCTTCAACCCATTGTTTTGCCGGGTCTCCGCGAACACGATATCGGACATACCAGCAGCCGGACCGGGCTGTGATGGTGGAGATAACCCGAACCCGATGTCGATGTCGTTTCTACGTCTGCCTTGGAGATCGCGCGCATAGAGCTCCTGAAAATGAAAACTGAGCAGAATAGACAACTCTTTCTGAAGTTGGGTGCCCGTAATCAATAGACGAACGCGGGACATGAAGCTGCGAATGATCCGGGCAAGAATTGAGTCAACATTCTCGATATGGTGGACTTCGTCGAATATGATGTGTTCAATGAGAAATATTTTTTCAGTGCCGGCTTTTCTACCAGACAGATCTCATTCAAGGTGGTATAGACATCGAAATCTCGCGGGATGTGTCGATTGGCGATTAAGTTCAGCATGTGCTTGTTTGCTACGAGTCAGAACCACGACGTTGACGTCCGGCGCCAACCGTTCGAACTCTTGAGTCTAACTCTGGAGTGTTCGCTTAAGTACCATAATCAGTGGAGAGCCGTGAACAGTACAGTGGTGTCTAAGATAAGAAACGAACCAGATAGTTTGCGGCGATTTACCGAGAGCTTGCAAGTGTGGTTAATCGGTACGCTGTCATAGAGCTGTTGATAACTAAGACTTGGTGATGTGTAAGAGACAACTGACAGCTCGGTGATTCTTCAAAAGCGTAGGGCTGGTCATCTCCTTCGGTGGCGAATCTGCAAACGGATGAGCAGATGCTAGGCATACATGAACATGACTGACCTTCATATCGACGAAATATTTGAATCTGACTCAACGAGTAAGAGTAACGCTTTACAGCGTCGGCACTACGAAGTTGCTTGGAATGACATCGCTCAACATGTCTTCGACCATCGGTGTTCACAGTGTGTCCCAATGGACGGTGCTGTCAATGGTGCGAAGGAGGGCAGAGCAAGAAACATGCCCCTCGGGTTTAAAGAGGAAGCCGGATTTACAACGTGATCCCAGCCAAGAATCTCTCTACACTAACGCATGAGCTCACCGGAAATTCCGTCCCGGACCGCTAGGTTAGGTTTGAAAGCCATACAGCAATTTGCATATCGATAGAGCGCTCATGTTCTATTCCCATACACGGTAAATCTACTTCCAAATATGGATGCTGGGTTGGCAGGGTAGTTGGCATTGGTAGTGGGCACGCTGCGTGGCAATCTGCAGCGTTCAGCGCTCAGCGCTCAGCCCCCACAACGTGCATATACCCTTGTCGACTAGCCATGGGCTTACTGCAGCTCTCCAGCATCCACCACTACTTCACCGCACTTTTTCATCAGCTCATGTCACAACCACCTCCGACCGACGTACCGGGTCTCTTTATCCTGTACCGTGGATATGAGGTTGATACCCGTGGATGGCGGGACATGCTGCGGAACAATGCAAGCTCATGCAAGCTGGAGTGCATAGAGTTCTGCAAGGAAAAGAACGACAAGCTTCATGAGTTTCTTGTCCTCTATTTCTCCCACCACACCCAAACACCCGCTCGTGCGGCGGTTGTTGTAGACCGTGCGGTGAAAGACCCCTCCAATTCTTTTGCAATCGTTTCACCAAGTCTTCCTTTCCAAAAGGCCACACCAGCACTCGACAGGGTGTACGTCGTGGGCCAGAATCTCGATCTGGATGCTTATCTCTCCCACACCTATGGTGAATACAATAAACTCTGCGCTCTCGAATACCCCCTGTCGGATCTGAGCTCCTCCATGCCTCCGCCTCCCTCGGCAATTCAACTTTCCATCCTTCTCCTCGTTGTCACCGAACACCAGCCAGATTACAATTTGTACGAGCACAACTGCTATTGGTTTGCAAACACGGTCTTTGAGGCTTCCAAGAAGCTCTTTCCGGGACATCGGGAGCGGTACTATAAACGCGACGACCGTGGTCGATGCCGTTTGAGCCTTCCAATACTTGCCCCACGTGACCTCCCAAACATTTGCAAAGAATACGATGCCGCATGTAGGCGGATGTCCAGGGATGTAATAGACCAGCCGGTGAGCCTCTTGCCTGATCTCTCCCACCAGGTAATATTCATGCTTTTGTACCATCAACAGGAATTGGAGCGGAGGCTAGAGGAAGAGTGCAGAACCCGTGAAGCAGCTGAAAGTGCCTACGAGGAAGAGCGCAGAACCCGTGAAGCAGCTGAAAGTGCCTGCGAGGAAGAGCGCAGAACCCGTGAAGCAGCTGAAAGTGCCTGCGAGGAAGAGCGCAGAACCCGCGAGGCAGCAGAAAGACACTGCAAGCAACTACAAGCGCAGTTGCAAGCAGTTAGACAAGCACAGTTGCGTATGCCTGTGAAGTGAGGATGGATTAAGCAGACATCACTTGATTATGGCCTGCCTTTGGTTTTTCGTTACCACCATCTACATATGTATCAGAGAGCGGAGTCAGATCTTCCATCATCCGATTTGTACAAAGTACGGTTGATGTACCAATCCTAGATGCTGTGCTAGCGATGATCTCTAACCGTTTGAGATAGTACTCGAGACTACGCTCGGCGTGTATGTCTTCGCTGGGTGTATGCCCCTCGAAGTGTTCACGTCCAAACAGGACCATCCGAGTCAATGGTGAATTCTTGCATATCGTCAATCTATTCAGTCAAGAGCATATCGATAAGGCCCGTCTCATCCATCACAATGAACCGAAGGTATTGGACTATGACTGGAAAGAGTCCCTGCCATCCTGATGCTGGAATGATGCCCCAGACAAGAAGTGCAGAGTATAGATTACACAGCAGCATGTCATCACAAGAAATCTCTGTTAGTTTACCGGCTGGGAAAGGGGGGGAACGCGGAACAGGGAACAGTGAAAGGGGAAGATGAGATGTGGGGACATACACAAGGAAGTACATAATACCTTCCCTGAGGAATAGGTTCATATAACGATTGAGTTGCCATCGCTTGGTCAACTTCGTACATCTGAAAGGACTCTTTCATGAATTGAAATATTATGAGGATGCGTTTCATGGCGCCTAGAATAGGTGAAAGAACGTCGAAAGCTGGATTCAAGGGAAATGGAATGAATGTTGTCGCGCAAAGTGACATATCGAGCACTTGAAACATGCTCCCTGTGGAATTATCGGCAAGTAATTCACGGCAGACAGTGGGTGTAGTTTGCATACCTAAGGTCCCATCCGGAGTGTATAAATGGCACAAACGATGACGTGGATGAAGTCTATCTACACAGATCGTGTCAGTAAAGGGGTTCTGCGTAACACAATGAATCCCTGACATACCTCCTTTGAAAACGCGAGGACCAACAACCCAGAAGTTAGTTCAATGCAAAGAAACGCCGACAAAAAGGTGTTACTTGCAGTAATCATATGCTACCGCAGGGAGCAGAATAACTGCGAGCGTGAATGTGTGTACGGGTCAAGTGGTCGTTCTGTTGAATGCTTGTCACCACCGCTTGTGTCGAGGAACTCATGGTCCTGATGAACTTGTATCAAGAGCTAATGGATACCAACCTAGCGACGACGGGAGTTTGGGCAAGCTTGAAAGGGTAGCCTTACCCGACCACAGCTATTGAAAGCGTAGAGACCCATCGTCAATGGTACCGTCAAATTTCGTGAGGCGCAATGGCATCCATACTACATGGGCGGCCATGCCCAGGACCACGAAACCCAGCTTCAAGGAATCAAACATGATTGACGTGCCAAGCGTGGAGTACAGCAAAGGTAATTACTTCACTTATTTTACCCGTTATTCCATTCTAGATTGCGATTAAAAGTCATGTTGCGATAGAACGAAAAAGTCTTTGTACGAGGGGAGACTTCGGCAGCGGTTTGATCGACCTTCGAGGGTTATCCATGTCATCATCTCGGAT
>JBBPQU010000429.1:0-21170 GCA_038092655.1 Boletus sensibilis | reverse complement strand
TAACAGACTATATCGTGAGGGTACTCACCTGGATGGCATTGAGCAGACCCAGATTGCCACCGGATGGGTAGTTGAAAGCAGACTCCCACTGAGCGAGACTCTGCAAACCGTTCATCATACTACCATCGTAACCAGTGGTCGAGGAGGTAATGAGACTACCGGGAATGCCATGACATCAGAAAGATCAGAGGACAGGTGCAGGTTCCTCCGGACATACAGCAGGACAATCCAGGTATTGAGAGCAATGAGTCTGCAGAAATGTGAATGGGCAAGAGAAAGCGCGACTGGACCATGGGGTGCTCACCGTCTGTTATTGTACCACTTTCTTGTCGGATCAATGAGGTGTGCCAACGAGGTTTCCTTCTCCGCAGCAGGAGGAGCACCAGCACCCATCTTGTCTTTTTCAAAAACCGAATGACCGGAAAGAACGAACAAGACCCGGGGATGGGGATCAGCGCTTTACGGCATTAGTGCATTTTATTTTACCTATAAACCACTGTGCTGAGATTTCTCCCGAATACGTACCCATGGGGTTGCAATTATCGTCTGTGGCCCTGGTCGGTCCAAGGTAAATTCATTGTGTGCGGCATGCCTCCTGGCCAGGGTCCCGAATCAAAGGATAGCTAGACTAGTTGATTGCTACATAACAATATAAACGTGTCCAGAAAACGACTCCTTCGGTTTCCTAGCGGGGGGATTAGACAATGTTACCCTAGGCAGTACTCGCCTCGATCAGCTGTTCCAGCTTCTCTGCATCCATCCCCGGTATCCTAGGTACGATACTGCACCGGAACGGAAGTGGGTGTCTACAACCGCACAGCGTAAAACCGCGATCAGTAAACACACCCAGTACAGGGACCACCTCGAGTGCGTTTACTTACCTACTAGCGCCGTTGGAGAATCTCGGTTCTACGGGAATTTCCACCCCATTCTCGTCCCTGGCCTTCTCGATCGTGAATGCGGCCAATATCTTGACAATCGCAGACCATACGGACGTATCCGCAAAGTGCCTCCCGACGCAGATCCGCCGGCCGAATCCAAATGCGATATGTTCGACGTCATCGGAATTGAGTGTGCCGTCGTCGTTGAGGAAGCGCTCGGGGATGAATTCGTAGGAGTTTGGGTACGTTGATTCATTGCGACTCATTGACCTAGCAAAGTAAGAACCAGATCGTTCAGCATCGGTTGAATCGCAGAGGGATGGAGAAGGCTGACCAAAGGTTGGTTACGACGATAGCTCCTGAACGGTATGAATATACAGAAATTGTGTAGAATTTGGGTCACCCACCCTTTGGGATGCGAAATCCTGCATAAATGTCGTCATCCACCACAGCGTGTGGGATCGCTGATCGATAAATAAACCAACCAAGGGATAGATGCATGTGGGCAGCACTTACACAGAGGGACGACGGGGTTGTACCTGAGCGTCTCTCTCAGAATAGCGTCGACGTAAGGCAACAATGGTCGATCATCGATCATCGGCAGCCTGCTCCTACCCACCACGGCGTCGATTTGTGCTTGGGCCTTCTTCTGGGCTTCGGGATTCACCACCATCATGAGTAAGAACGACAAAATGACAGTATTTGACTGTTATTCGGGTTGTGAGTAACAGGGAAGGAAACCAGCGAATAAGGTCGAAATCGTTGCTTACCGCCCCAGACGCAGCTAAGAATCTGAATGAGACAAGAACACTGTCAAAAACCTGCGCAATTCACCTATGAAGGCCGTTGCAGCTGCTTCTGAGAGGTCTCTCATCCATTCCGCGTCTGCTAAGGTACCTTTCTCTTCCATGTTTCGGAGTGCATCGAATACCATCGTCGGAGCAGAGCTGTGTGCAGACTTACACAGCAATGAGCACATGTCTTGAAATTTCCAAAGGTTCCCTTACCAGCCTCTGTAAAGAGTATTCGAACGGCTTTTTAACGTATTGCTTTGAAAACGCCTTGGCAGTCGCCATTTCCCGTTTGAACGACATGCCAGGAAACCAAGATGGAAGCTTCAAAACTAGACGCCATCAATAGTCCAGACGCACAATACGATTAAGGTACAGGTGAACTCACGTGCCGGAAACGCGCCGACGAGAATTGAGACGTCAGGGCGCAGAGCTTGTGCAGTGATCTTGAGCGTCTTCGCAATAATATCAAAGAGTTCATCCTTTTGGGATTTTGGGTCATAATCGTACACGCTGTTCAGGATGACTGATGCTGTGTACCTACAGGGGGCCATCAATATCACTCCAAGCGTGTTTGTGTGGAAGGCGTACTCGAATATGTGGTCGGAGAATTGGTCTGGACTATCCAGGAGCTTTCGCAATAGTTGACATGCCTTGCGATGTTGCAGGGGAATGAACCTATGGACCGCCTTGCTCCGGAACGCCTGATGGAAAAAACGCCTATGTAGACGCCATCTGTCCCCATATTCCATGAAGGCGGTACTGAAGTCCCTTCCGCACCTACGATCGATGATCACATTAGTCGAGCCTGACGATGTAATATCGAAAGGGGACTTGCAGATCTCTGGTGGCGAGGTAAGGACGGTCGGAATAATTCCTGGAGCGGCTCTCGAGCAATTCCTTTGCGACCGCCTCCGAATTAATGATGATAATGTCCCTTCCCAGGGTTCGGGTATAGATGAGGTCTCCTAGAGTCACCTACTTGAGCAGATAACGCAAGTAAGTCCAGTGTTTCAACTACCATATTTTTTCGCCCATTCAGCGTACGTCAACCATGGGGCATCTGAGTCCACTCCGATGACGTTCCCAATGAACGGCAGCCCATGCGGACCAGGAGGCAACGGGCAAGAGGGCCAAGGTCTCGTATTCTTGAGATATCGGCGTGCGATGTCGAGCACCACGACACAGGCAAGTGCTAGGCCGGAAACAGCTACAGTCCGCATTACTGGGTGAAAATGCGAGAACAACACACGCAAGTGGGGTCCGCAGAGTTATATGGGACTCTACTATCCCTTGATGCTAGGACAGTGTGTGACGTTATCGCTTGACGACTGTACCACAAGCCGTTGAGAGCTGTGATTGGAGGACGGCTAGCAAGAAAGGAAAAAAAACACGTCGACTATACCCAAAACCAGCACAGTTCCTGAACTAACCCAATGTAGTAACAAACAAGGTGCCAGGGGCTTGCCTCGCTAGATGGAGTCTGAAGCGAACGCCGCCAGATCTACCAACTCATCAGCAGATCAGGGTGGGGTGGAAAAACAACCGCGAACCCTAACCAACGTCGAGCTCGGGAGACCGTAGATGCGCAAGAGGCAAGTAACCGCCGACGACGAACGTTTTTACTTGTGTGATGCGAATGCGGTTGATAATATTTGTTACTGACCTATGTAGACAGAGGCTGACGATCGCGTTTTGGTGGACGAAGTTCGTGCCTGGTGTCGGTGGTTCTCGCGGGAGAGCCACAGGGGAAACGCTGAAGGAAGTGGTTGTGGACAGGGGTGCGGGGACTTCGCTGATGAGCGTCGTGGCCACGGCGACAACTGTTCGCATCGACGCTGGGGAAGCCGTGTGCACTAAGTCATAAGTAGGGATAAACTTGCCGGTAGGACCAGTTGTATCCATGACGCAATAAGTAACGCTGGTGAATATGGGTTGTTGCTGTACGAGTTGAATGGGAGCTGCCGAAGAAGCTAACCTGCGACAAAGCGTCAGTCCTGCGGAGGTTCTCCCGGGCCGCACCCAGACCGGAAGCTTCAATATTGAGGAAGGGTCGGATGTGGTGGTTGAGAAGTAGATGACCTTAGGGCCAGCAAGGTGATCTCTTCTTTCTACTCTTTGAGCTCTTTGGATCTACTTCATCTTCGGCCCGACGAGTTCGCGAACTTTTGCATCGGCGTGCGTTTATGACCTTGTACGGTCACATTTTCAGCTGAGAGACTTGTGGGCTAAGGGGGAACCAGCTTCAGGTCTGCCAGCTTATTTCCTTGTGTTCGCAAATATTCCCTGGTTCGTTCACTCAAGTGGGTTAATGGCACAGCCCTCCGGGGACGTTGCCTTGTAAGTTCCTCACTGAGTCAGAGATCTCCCAAAGACCCCCCAATGTGCAAGGGATTCAAACGTGGATGACGGAACCACATCTTGGTTACCGTTACCTCCAACCCAGTGGGAGGATCAACTGATGGATGATTTGCTATAACTCATAGAAGCATCATGACGCAGATAGAACCCCCTGTGATGTACGATATTCACACGAAGATAGTGGTGGTATATGTTCTCCTCGGCGTTGAGTAGTTATGTGGAAGGGGAAAAAAATAACCACATGAGGATATCGACCGTCAAGCGTTCTCTTGACCCGTCGACCGTTTTTCGAGCGACACGTCCTCGCGCACGTCCCGCGCCGCTGCCCTGTGCGTAATCTGATCGATCGCGTCCTCACCATCGAAGAGCGCGGCCGTTTCCTCCAACGTCCGGTTCTTAGTCTCCACGATAAAGAACCACAAAAAGACAAACTCGCAGGCGATCCAGCACACGTACACGAGCTACCACCGTCCGAACGGTTCGAGCGAATGAGTCATCGGCGTCAGGATCAACGCGAGCAAGGCGGGGAGTAGGGACGTACATAGTATTTCCATCCCAGGGCGCCCAACGCGATCGGGTTCACGTATTGGTTAAAGATGAGAGCAAGCGAAACGACAAAGTTGAAGATGCACAATCCTTTGGCACGGAGGTTGAACGGCAAGATCTCGACCGTGTACGAAATGACAAGCGGACTAAACGCCAGCGCATACGCAGATGAAAAGAGAAAGATGAACGCAATCACGGCGTGGCCCGCCGCGGCTGTCCCATGCTGCGCATATTCCGCAAAACAGATCGCTTGCGCCATGTAGAATAACATCATCAAACCGGCCGAGGTGAGGAAGAGGAATCGACGCCCTAGACGGTTGACGGTGTACGAGGCGTACAGAGCCCAGATGAAACTCCAGATTTGGAGGACGCCGTTGATGAGCAGTTGGGTGCTCGAACTCGTGATCCCGATCTGGTTCAAGACTTTGGAGAGGTAGTACGACAGGAGACCGTTGCCGGACCACTGGGAGAAGAATGCGATGGCGATGATGATCCGCATGCGTTTGCGGTTGCCCGGGGTCGCGATGAGCGACTTCCAGCCGATGTTGGCCGCGACGGTCCGATCGAACTCGAGGGCGGCCTTGATTTCGTTGAATTCAAATTGTACCACAGGGTCTTGCCTGGCGAGTATCTTAGTGGCTCGATAACAATGTTTGTGAGTGAACACGTACTCATTGCCATCGGCGTGGTAATAGGCAAGTGTTCTCAGAGCCTCGGCTTCGCGTCCCTTGCTTACTAGCCAACGAGGCGACTCGGGTGCAAACAGAACCAACAGCACCTGGATAACAGAGGGAACTCCCTGGAGCAGTGAGGGCAAGCGCCAAGCCCATGTGTTGTTGATCCTGAACGAACCAAACGTCGTCCACGCAGCACTGACAAAATTAAGATTAGCCAAAAGCCACATCACGTAAGAAAAAAAAATACGTACATGATAGACCCAGAATACCAAAGGGAGTTGTACAGTGATGTTAAAGGGGCACGATACGTAGGATATGAAAGCTCGGTGACCAACATGGGGGCGGCATTGGCTGTACGTAGGATGCATAGTTTCTCAGCACACGGAGATTGTCCGACCGATAACATAATCGTTACGAAACTTACCCGCAAAGGTATTTCCAAAGCCGATCAAGAAACGAGCGCCAATGAACATTCCGACGGATTGGGAAGCGGTCTGGATGGCGGTCGCAATACACATGATGGCCGCACCAAACCAGACTGCTCGACGACGACCCACACCATCGGACAAGTATGGTGCAAAGGGATACCCTGCCAGCGCACCAATGTTCTACATACTGACGGTCAACAATAACAGACCATACCGTGAGTGTGCTCACCTGGATGGCATTGAGCAGACCCAGATTGCCACCGGATGGGTAGTTGAAAGCAGACTCCCACTGAGTGAGACTCTGCAAACCGTTCATCATACTGCCATCGTAACCAGTGGTCGAGGAGGTAATGAGACTACCGGGGATGTGACGACATCAGAAAGATCAGAGCACAGGTGCGGGACCTTCCGGACATACAGCAGGACAATCCAGGCATTGAGGGCAATGAGTCTGCAGAAATGTGAATGGGCACGACAAAGGGCGACTGGTGGGGTGCTCACCGTCTGTTATTGTACCACTTTTTTGTCGGATCAATGAGGTGTGCCAACGAAATTTCTTGAACTGGAGCAGGAGGGGCACCGCCAGCACCCATAGTATCTTTTTCAAAACCGGATGACCGGAAAGAACGAACAAGACGCAGGGATGGGGATTTCAGTAGCGGCTTTACGGCGTTGGCTCATTTTAACTATAAGGCCTGCACGGGCGTCTGCTGAGATTTCTCCTGTTGAATACGTACCAGCATCAGCCGACGGTTACCTCTGTGACTCTTCGTGGTCTAGAAGGACCCCTGACAATTCCTACTCATGTTATCTCCAGTGTATGGACAGCAGCGACATTGAAATAAGACCGATGCCTCACAGGTTGGTGGCCAGATCAATGTAGAGACTGTTTATTGTTTGTGTAAATCTGTCATATGTCAATTTGTTACTTTGGCATCGTTATGTGGCATGGTTTGCTTTTGACCACTACCATCACCGTCCTCTCCGATGGCAGGCTCGTTCAGCGGACACCTTCTCCACGCGTTCAACAACGCCCCCGCTCAGCCCAGCACACCCACCATCGTCACCAGCGGCGCGATGTCCTTTGACGCACGCGCACACGGCACCCCCGGGCCTTCCTTTCCGCCTTCGCCCACGCCCCACGCACACCTCGGTTTCACCCCGCTCACCGAAGACAGCACCACCGCCAAACACATCGCCACCCTCCAAGCCAAACTCAACAAAAAACTCGGTCCCGAATACGTCAGTCAACGGCCCGGTCCGGCTGGCGGTCCCAAACTCACCTATGCCGAGGGGTGGAAGATCATCAATCTCGCCAACGAGGTGTTTGGGTTTAACGGCTGGAGTTCGAGTATCGTGAGCATCGCGACGGATTTCGTGGATTATAGCGAGGAGTCGAAGAGGTTTAATGTTGGGGTGACGGCCATCGTACGGGTGACGCTCAGGGATGGGACGTATCACGAGGATGTTGGATATGGGTTGTTGGAGAATGCCAAGAGCAAGGGAGGTGCGCTAGACAAGGTGAGTTTTGTCTCTTTTACCTCTTGTTGTGTTGGGATCGAGAGAGTGGCATGTCGATGTATACCCCCTTTTTCCCACCGGGCATGTTTTTCCAGTGCAAGAAAGAGGCGGTCACGGACGCGCTCAAACGGACCCTTCGAAATTTCGGAAATCTACTCGGCAATTGTTTGTACGACAAGTCGTATGCGCAAGAGGTCGTCAAGATCAAGGTTCCTCCGGTGTGTATAGTTCCATCTCCTACCATTTCTGTCACGACGTCTATATTCATCCCAACGTCGCTCTTAGCCAAAGTTTGACAAGAACGAGTTGTACCGTCGACCCGAGTTCGAGGAGCGCATGACGGACTCGCCAGCGTCAGTATCCCATGGCCAGGCAGCGGTCCCCGAGTCATCATCATCATCGACCAAACGCGATGAACCTCGCGTCAAAGTAGAGCACGAGGTCCACCAGCCCGAGACCCCCATCGCGTATGTACCACGACATCTGCGTCAAGAGATGGCCGCCGCCGCCCAACAAGCTCAAGCCCAAGCTCCAGCTCGTGCCCTTGCCACGCCACCTCACAGAGCGCCAACACACACACCCACACACGCATCGATCTCGGGATCGAGCACGATCGACGCCCCAGCCAACCGCGGACCACCCTCCGTCGACGCACCGAAACCCGGCGGACTCGCGACGCCGATCCAAACGCCCGTGCAGGCCCAACGCCTGCCTCCTCCACGAGCACCTCCACCGCGGGTCGTTGCGACATCACCGCTTGCTCGGATGCGCAGTGGCCCGGAACGTAGCGTGTCTTTCGCCGAGGCAATGCCAGCCCGCGCGGATTCCGCAGACGCAGCGGACCAGGGTGTGGGCGATACGGCCCAAGGCATCGGCATCGGTTATGACGAGGACGAAGACGCGTTTCCGCTCAGCACCCAAGACGACGCGTTCTTCGCCACGGTCGATCTCGGCGAAGGTGATCTCGGACGGCCGATTGATTTCGAGGAAGGCATAGATGGCGTGAGTATGGTGGACGCGTCTGTGTTCGAACCGGGTCCGGATCGCGCTGGGGAGTCGCCTGCTGCACCACCTCAGCCTCACCCTCAGGTACGTGATCGTACCGGGAGCGGGTCGAGCGCGGGGTCGTCGTCCAGTGGACCTCCCAAGACGAATACGCGGAACGAAGCGCAAGCCCAGCCCGCTGCGAAATCACCCCTCTCGACCTCCGGCAACGGCCACGTCGATCCCAATGCGAGCGCAAGCGGAGGGCAGCCACAGCCCCGAAGTGGACCACCAAACACCGCGTCCGCGGCGACCTCCACGCCAAGCACGTCGAGCATGCGCGCAGGGCCCCCAGCGCAGGACGTCAGACGTTTACGTCCCATGACGACCTCGATGGGTGGGTCCCATTTCCCGCCTGGCACGGTACGTTTTTCTCTCTCTCTCGAACGCGGTCACACATCGCTGACTTGGAACACCTGTCTATATGCGCGATTTTCCTCTCCCCCCTGACTTTCATCTTCCCTTGTTTATGGTTTTTGGCGGGCAGAAACCGCCGACGCAACAGCACCACCCTCCAAAGCCCGTGATACCATCGTGTGTCCGGACGACGTCGAACACGCCCCAGACGGGACTAACGAATGCGCTGAAGCGCAGCGTAGACGTGATGCAGTGCGTGTATCTTTTTTCCGTATTGGCGATTTGCTCAGCCGTGTGTGATCGTCTCAGGGCGGGCTCGGGCTCGTCGACGCGTCCACCGATCCAAGGCATGGGTCTCGCTCAGAGGCAACAGCACCACTACCACC
Organism: Boletus sensibilis; assembly: GCA_038092655.1. Taxonomy (NCBI): domain Eukaryota; kingdom Fungi; phylum Basidiomycota; class Agaricomycetes; order Boletales; family Boletaceae; genus Boletus; species Boletus sensibilis. The sequence continues at coordinate 12,178 of JBBPQU010000429.1, read as the reverse complement.
AACAGCAGCAGAATTCCAGCGCACGCCACCCGTCGGACAATAGCGAGGGCAACGATCCCAAGCGGCTCAAACGTTGATTCGATCCTCTTCCACCCTCTTTTTTTTTTTGCTTGTTTTCGTGGTTTTCTTTGCATCCCTCCGCACGCCTATGAACGCATACATGCCCACTGTACCACTATCGCATGACATTTTCCTCCTTTTCTTTTGCCTTTCGGTTTTCACTCCCAACAACATGCTAGCTCATCGATGGAAAAGGATAACAAACAAGACATGGTTTCAAAAAGTTTATACATGGGATCGCACAGTACATGTTGAAGATTGCTATAAACACCGTACATGATGGATCGATGACATTTTTGATCGCTTGCTTTTGCCCTGAAGACGTGCCAGTAGCCAGCCTGAGCATGCTGTCTGTCGGACATGATGTTAGGTAACGCGCGTCTCGTCCAAACGCGCAAGATCATCCCTCGCACCGAGCAACACTTCCTGTCAAGAACAAACCGTCAGTACACGAGCACGTCCTCGGCGCAGACAAGAGAAACGGACCGTCACGAGCACCTGTCTCGCCTCATCCTTGATCTCCTTCCACCGTCGCTCGTACGCGCCCAACAGCTGCTCCCACTCGGCTTTCCGACCTATCCCGCCCGTGCGGATGATCGCACGCAACACGATGATCCCCGCGACCCATTCGACTTCGTCGGCTTCCCATACCGCATCGCGGGCCATCATTTCGGAAAACGTGTCCGTGACCGAGGACGTGGACGGTCGTGGCGGTGGGGGTGGGGGCACGCCGTATCCTAGTTCTTGGGCTGGACGGTGGTGGTAGGCCGTACTCCCGTTTGCACCCACAGTCACACCTACGCTGACGGCAGGACCAGGACCAGGAGCGGCACCCCCGTTCGCACCCCCGACGATCCCAAGCTCGATCGCGGCGGCGTGGATCTGTGCCCATTGCACGTGATCCTTGCGCCGCTGTCTATCCGCCTTGATCCGCTCCATCTCGTCCGAGAGCGAGCCATGCGCCGCGTTCGTCCCGCCCACCACATTCACGCTCGTACCGCAACTGGCACCGGTGCTGATGGGGGCCCACACGGTGGATTTGCGGAGAGCGCTTTGGAGAGCGCGAGGGCCGGCGAGAGGACCAGAGACGTCCGCGTGGACGAGGGTGTTTGGGAAAAAGGCACAGGCGTCGACGAAGCGGCGGAGGAGAGAGAAGAGGACGTCGGTCCGAGCGTGCGCTGGCGCGTTCGAAGTAGATGCCGAAGCTGAACCCGATCCGGATGTGGAGGTAGATGCCGAGGCGGACGAGGCGAGGAGCGACGTCGCTGCATCAAAGAGAGTGTGTACGACGGGCGTCAACGGCGTTGCCGATGGATGCGCGACGACAAAGGACTGGATGAGCGACGAGAGCGTCGGCGAGTCGATGGCATGCGCGACAAAGGCGTCGCGGAGTGCCGAGGGGGTCACGTTGAGCGAGATCGTGCTCGACGAGGGAACCTGTACGGGAACGGGCAGGGCGGTTTGAAAGGTGAATTGGAGTTGTTGGCTGGATGGGCCAGGCTGGGGTTGTTGCTGTTGCTGTTGCTGGGGTTGTTGGGGATGCGAGTGAGAGTGTGGATGCGAGTGCGAGCTCGGACCGGGCGTAGAGTCGGGTGCGTCAGAGGGCGAGGCAAAGGACGTCGCGAGCGTTGGACTCCACGTGATGCTACCTGACGTCGAGGCTGCCGTGGACGGTGAGCAGCCGCCAAACCAGCCGAGTACGACGCACCTTTGTCGGAGAGCTTTTTGGGCCTCGTCCGTCCCTCGAGCTTCCGCCTCGCCCGCCCGACGGTGTTCTTGTACCAGTTGTATATTTGCTGACGGAGGGGTCAGCTTACGGAGACAGGATACGGTCGAACTCACCTCGCGGAATCGCGGTTCAGCTTCGTCGACCCCTTGGAGATCTGGTGGGAGACCGAATCGAACGAGAAACTCGCTCGCGCGGTCCAATGCGAATTTTTTTGCGTCGCCCCTCACATGTCCTCTCGTCCGTGTCTCAAACCCGCTGATATGACTCCGTAGAAAGACGAGCTGTTCTTCCGTATAAGCTTTGGGCAACCTGGGTTTGCTCACCCTGGGATCTCCTTCCATCGTCTGGATCATTTCAAAGGTAACACCTCAGCCACACAGATCACTTCAATTGTCCGGAAACTCCCGAAAGATCGGATTCCTATTAACGTGATTGGGGTATGTACGATATCCTCATCTAAATCACTCCAAAGGCTTGCGGCACACGACCAAATACATTGGCGTAAAGAGCTGTCGAACCCGTCAGTCATCGCTTTGTGCACACCAGACAACCTCTTACCTTGGTCTGTCCACCCTTGACGAGGGCATCGCCCGCGATCTTGAGCGTCTCACAAACCTCCCACGTACCCTTGGGTACTAACCCAACCATCTCAAGGAAACGAAGTCCCGTGTGCGTCACAATTTTCCCACTCCAGCTCGTACGCCACACCATCACGAGATCCCACGGCGTCTGGGCTTTGCGGAGGTCACCCTCGAGTGGGTAATACCATGGAACCTCGTCCGGTCGATCAGCAAGATCCTCCTCGTGCTCAACCTCGAACCCAACAGCGGTCAGTGCCTTGCGTGCATCTCGTAGCGGACGCATCTCAGGAATGCCATTGCCAATCTCCAGGAGGTGCGCAAGTTCCTTGTGCGAGGGGATCGATGGGTCCCAAGCCTCGGTCATACACCATTCATAGACACCAAACTATCCGTACCGATGAGCCTGCGCCGCGAACAGGGACTACAAAACACTCACAACGCCTCCGGGCTTGAGGACCTTTTTGATCTCGCCATAAATACCCTCCCACGAAGGTGCATGACAAGTAGCCTCGATGGCATACACTAGACTCCACCTCAGCACCCTACCCACCATGGAACGAAGAAAAATACACACCAGCATCAAACGAATTCTCCCCAAATTGTTCCGCCAATTTCATAAAGTCACCCTTGACATACGTGACTTGCTTCTCGAGGCCAGCGCGTTTCGTATACCGCCTCGCCCGCTGAACCTGGAACTCGTTGTTGTTGACACCAACAATGTTCACGTCGGTAAAGGTGGCAATCTCGCGTGCGGGGCCGCCGACACCACACCCGACATCGAGCACGCGCATACCGGGACGCAACTGCATTTGCGCAGCGAGGTAGTGCTCGTGACGAGCGAGCGATTGGTAGAAGCCTTCTCCCTTGTAGAAGCGGGAAAAGTGAAAGGACGAACCCCAAGCGTACTCGTACACCTGGGTCGCACCGTCGTAGTAACCTACAGGAAGAAATGCGGGGTTAGCACGGATGGACGGAACCAACAAGAGAAAGAACGAACCATTGACGACGTCCGTGTAGCTGCCGAGACGATTTTGGTTGTTGGTGTCGCTCTCCTTGTTAGGGTCCGTTTCCCAGAACTTGGTGTAGTTGTCGATACGCTGTCCGACACGTCCGTCGGGATGCTCGGTAGTCACCATATTCTGGGATACTTGCTCAATGTCAGTCAAGTCATTGCGCGAGTCGACGAATAAAAGAGCTTACGAGAGAAATGGACGAAAGCAAAGGAAAGGAGAGAGGATGTTTGGACGAACTTGTCGACCCACTATTTTTAAAGGGTCGCACACCGAAATCAGGTCATATTTCGTTAACAGCCACTCACGTGCACGCGGTCATTTACGCAATGTGTGCGTGACGCTAAACTCTAGCCCTATCTACCAATCGACCACCCGTCCGTTGCCCGGCCGTTGACCATGTACACCCAAGTATTGTGGACTGTTGTTGTATTTGTTCTTTGAATTTTTTCTTTTTGTCTCGGCGTAAAACCGAGGGGAAAGTGTGCGAGGATCCAGGATTTATTAGGTGACCGTTTGCACCATCGAGCATCGAATAGACACATCCCTCCGTAAGAGCATTTCTCCTCGGACCAGCCGCAGCGTCCCCGATGTTTATGGAGAACTCGACCTCTGTCAGTTTCTACATAACATATCACTTGCCCAAAGAAATTGAATTAAAGAGGGAATGGAAACCGACGGGTTGATCGGAGACGTATCAGATGCATCCCAATCAAGAACACCGTGATTGAAACACCGTTATTTGGATACAAGTCGCCTCAGATGCTATCTCCGTACCACAGTACACATGGCAACGAATAGCGAAACATGACCTGATTTCTTGGGACCTACGTATCTCCCTTTTTTATATAAAAACATTTGTTTCAGTAAAGAAATCGACGATATCGCACCATCCTCTCTCCTTCCGTCGGTTCTTCATCGACCATGGGTATCTCCGTTCGATGCCGTTTGCACCGTCGTCGTCGTGTCGTGTATCCTCGTATGGTATAAAAGTGATGAAATGCCTTGTCCTCGCAGCCTCGTCGAAACGGCCAACCCTCCTCTTCCCTGGACGTGTACGCCCCCGACGACGACGGTACGCTCGACGTGGTCAGAGCGTACTCGCAGCAATCAACTGTTCGAGCACCGTCCCGTCCATGCCTTCCATTCTCGGCACGATACTGCACGGGAACGGTAGGGGATGTCTACATCATCATCGATCAGATCACAGGCACATTCAGCCCGTCGCTTGCAAAACATAGAAAGCGGGAAAAGGGGGACCTACACCGCAAGACCGCTCGTAAATTTGGGCACCACCGGCACCTCGCGACCATGCTCGTCCCTTGGTTTCGACAGCGTAAACACCGCCAAGATGGTCGCGATCGCGGACCACACGGACGTGTCCGCAAAGTGCCTGCCAACGCAGATACGCCGACCAAAACCAAAGGTGATGTTTTGCGTGTCGTCTGGCTTGAGGGTGCCGTCGTCGTTGAGGAAGCGTTCGGGAAGGAATTCGAACGGTCGGGGGTATTTGGATTCGTTGTGCGCCATGGACCTGTGAGGGAGATGTAGGTCAGTGCGAGATCTATGGATGGATGGGGAAAGGGAGTCAGACCAGAGGTTCGAGACAATGAGGGCGCCTGATTCCTATTAGCTTTCGTGTACGTGCGCATGGAACGATGTCGAACGCACCCTTTGGTATGTAATATCCGTCGTAGACATCCGCATCCACCGCAACGTGCGGGACAGCTAGTCCAAAAGAACTCATCATCTCGGATGATAATGCGATACGGCAAGCCTTTACTCACAAAGAGGCGCGACGGGATTGTATCGCAATGTTTCGCGAAGGATAGCGTCGATGTAAGGCAACGACGATCGGTCTTGAAGACGAGGTAATCTGCCCCTACCAATGACCACGTCGATCTGCGCCTGCGCCTTCTTCTGGGCGTCCGGAAACAGGATCATCATGAGGAAGAAGGTCATGATAACTGAATTCGACTTTCGACTTGATCGTCAATGAGGCCAGTCATTGGATCTCACACCACCCGACTCACCGTCTCTGATGCAGCTGAGAGAAACGCATGAGATGGACGAAGGAACAAGAGAGAGCGACAATTACCCATGAACGCCGTCGCGGCGGCCTCTTTGAGACCTCGTATCCACGCCGAGTCTGCAGGAATGCCTTGTTCCTCTGCTTTCCGAAGGGCATCACATATCATGCTTGAACCTGCACTTCCTAACTTCTGCATGCGCTGATGAGTGACGCTCTCTCTCTTAGCTTCCCATTAGTCATACCATCTTTTGCAACGAGTAATTGAACGGCGTTTCTACGCAATCCTTGGTCCATATCCTCGACAAAGCGGCGGTCCTTTTGAATGACATCCCAGGTAGCCACGACGGGAGAGAGAGGACTATATAGCAACAAACCTGTCTGCACAGTACGGTGAACGTATCGCGGACTCACTTACGTCCAGGAAAGGCACCGACGATAATGGATACGTCAGGCCGTAGGGCATCAAGTATCACGTTGATCACCTTCTCGACAATGTCCACCATCGGATCCTTGCGAGAAACAGGATCATAGTCATATACCGCGTTCATGACTATCGATGCTGTATACCTGTCAGAGGCGACGTCATTCGTCCGATAAACCATGGTCGATGTTGCGCAACCACGTACTCGAAGATATGTTCTGGGAACTGAGTCGGCCCTTCCAGCAAACGACGCAACAGTTGAAATGACTTTTGTTGTTGCATCGGCGCAAACCTCGCGACAGAGTCTGCCCGGAAGGCCTGATGAAAGAAACGTCTATGAAGTCGCCATCGGTCACCATAAGGCAAGAGGACGGTGTTGAAGTCCATTCCGAATCTTCAAACCAGTCAAAGATCCAGTGCGTTGCCACATTGGCAAAAAGACAATCCAACTCACAGTTCGTTCGTGACGAGAGACGGTCGGTCAGAGTAGTTCCTGGAGCGATATTCGAGGAGGTCCTTTGCGATCTTTTCGGAACTGAGGATGACGATGTGCTTTCCCAAGAGTTGGGTGTATACTAGATCTCCTGTATGACTCGAGGTCTCAATCGGCCGTTGTTGACGTGAAACGACGCGAATAGCTTCGTACCGTACGTCTTTGCCCACTCGGTGTATGTCAACCATGGCGCGTCGGTGTTGATCCCAATCACGTTACCAACAAAAGGAAGTCCCGGTGGGCCAGGAGGAAGCGGATAAGGCAACGGTGCTTTTTGTGTCTCGAGGCACCGTCGGACGAGGTCAAGTACCAACTTTCCGCCGAGCACTAGAGCACACGCGCCTGCCAAGGAGTACATACTAGACATGGTTGGGATCCAATGAGTGTCGTCATGTTCAATGATGAACTGTTCATTCATAGTACCTGGTTGCTTTCATCCTTTTCCCACACGCCGACATCCATGGGAGGCATACGAAAGGTTATCAAAAAGATGTGGATTCAAATGTTAGTATGCTTCATTTTCCGATCCTTACGCTGCGGGCAACAGTGTATAGTACCATGCAGTTGTGCCAATCTGCAACTCGCCACTGAGTACTGATGCTTCAAGCGACACGAAACACTCAACTGGACGTTAGCGAGTCCAGCAGCCTGCAGGCCACGTCATCGCCACGATGGTATCAGCAGCTCCCAGGAATGACGGCAGATTTGGAGGCGGTATGCCGTTGTCTTCCAAACAAGATACTAGTACCGAGAGAGTTTGAACAAGCTCACATGTCGCGATCGACATATTCTCGATCAAGCAGATCTAACAATTTCTCGGAAGAAACGGATCAACGGATCAGGCAGTGCGTCTTCGCTATTGAACGCGTGTCCTCGTCATTCTATGTCCTCAATGAGCGATCCTATCAGATAGATCCGGAATTGCAGCACAATCGGCATCGCGTGGTTTTCTGCCTAGCCTCCATGCTAGTTGTCCTGGGTAGGACCATCTGGTTAGATACAAGGAGTAGTTCAAGCCCACTGGACTAGATCGGAGTGCTCGAAGATCGATATTGATGCTGCCTGTTATGGTGTAAGTTACAGCAGAGTACAATCGGTGACCGGTCATAACGCATACAGTGGTTGGGATCACCAAAAAGCCATGTATCATGAGTAATGGGCATTATCAGCAGGGATTTTGGCAGGAGAGAGACCCACAAACGCCCAACTATGCTCTCAAAATCTTATGACCGATCTGTACCTAGGAAACATCTAGTCGGACTGGAAATATGTTACGATAACTGCGAAAACAAACATGCGGTGCATGCATAAGTGATGATGAGGGCTATTACCGGCCTCGTTGGCGATTCTGACATTAGAATCACTGCACGTAGCCTTATGTGGCGTGACACGTACATAGAGCCATTTGAATATGCTGTCATTGCTTGGCTCCAAGCTCTGAACGAAAGTTAACGATGGCGCTCTTGACGGTTCGGACTTTGATGTGTTCACTGTGACCTTGTGATTTTCGAAATCCGAGACTCCAAGCGCTTACGATATTTCGAATGGCCGACACTCCGATCTAACTGACACTATTTCGAGGGACTTTCGCTACTCCGGATCATTGCGGTCGTTATCCAATCAGCGGTTGCCAACGTCAAGGGCTATATTAGAAAAATAGTACTACATATAGTGTCGCTACCTTTTCGGTTCCCGACGGACATGAAGGGGGTACCGGAACTCAGCTCGCTTCAGGAGGCTGCTCTCGTCCTGCACCATCCACAGTTCGCTCGCAGGCAGCTAACCTAGCACAGAAATGCATACAAAACGCGCGGATTCTGGCATCTTTTCGCCTTCAGACGAGGTTTCTGGCTATCACGAGAGCCACGAAGGCGACCCACTACTCCCACTAGATCCGCAAACTGCGGAGAGGAGACTCCTGCGCAAACTCGATGGAAGGATTTTACCCATCACTTGTGTTCTTTACCTGTTTGCATGTGGGTCTTTTCACGTTGTCTAGCGTTGCTCGCATCCGATCTGACTAGTACATCTATCCAGACCTCGATCGATCGAACTTGGGGAATGCACGCCTTCAAGGATTGCCAGAAGATGTGCTCGGAGGGGACCCTACCGGTCTACTCTTTGATTGGTTGGTCGCAATCTTCTTTATACCTTACGTCAGTGCCCAGCCCAATGGCCACGTGCTTATTACTCGTATACTTACCTGCTGCGTGGTTAGATTCTGTGCCAGGTACCATGGACTGTACTCTCCAAGTATTATAGTCCTCGAGTATGGATCGGCTGCTCAGCCATTCTATGGGGTCTATGCTCCACATCGATGGTGAGTAGTTTTCTGGGGCCTCGCTTAGTTGACTTTATAACTGTGGACTCCGTATAGTCCACTGCGAACGACTTTGAAAGCCTTCTTATTGCACGATTGGGTCTCGGCATCTTTGAGGCAGCTTTCGGACCATCAGTTGTATTGTATTTTTGTATGTCTTTCTATTACTAGTCGTTTCACGCTCGCATCATTCCCCCCAAGCATTCTACTATACCAAAGCCGAATACGGCACACGAGTCGCTTCTTGGTTTGGTTTTGCAGCCGTTGCTGGTGCATTTGGTGGCCTGCTCGCCTATGGGATTCAGCATGTCAAGATATCCCCTGCAAATTGGAGGTTATTGTTCATTATAGAAGTAAGTCTACTTTCTATTCCCATCCGATTCACTTATGAATGTGCAACAGGGTGTTCCAACAGTACTTCTTGGAGTGTTATGCTTGTTTTTTCTACCAGGTCGACCGGAGTCGACTGATTTTCTGACACATGCCGAGCGTAAATTGGCAATAGAACGTATGAATAGAGGCACGGGTGGGGACATTGGAGCAGTTGTGAATCACAGTACATCTCTTGGCCCTCTCCCAGGTATCTTCAATCAACTGATTTGGATTTCAGGACACGTCATCGCTGCCTTCCTGGATTGGAGGGCAAGCTTTTCTCTTTCATGTACCAACGTGCCTCAGCTGATCTCGGTTTTAGGTATACGTCGCTGGCGTCATGTACTTTGGGTTAAACTGTGCACTCGGGTCTTTGTCGGCTTTTTTACCCACGATCATACAGACGATGGGGCATTGTATGGCCGTCCTGGCATATCTCGGAGAAAAAGCCTGACCAACTGTACCATTTCCAGCGCCTGCACTATCGCAGCTCATGACTGTCCCTCCTTATGCGATAGCCGGTCTGATCCTGATGATCGCGTCGTATACTTCTGATCGAATCCAGAGCCGTGGGCTCATGGTCGTTGCTGGATGCACGTTGGGAGGGATTGGTACATGTCAGTTTCGACTCCATTCGCTCCGTGCCGCTTCTCACCCCCCATGCAATCAGGATCCTTCTGGGTGTCACGCAGACACGCATCCATGTCCGGTATCTCGCCACATTTTGCATCGCCACAGGGACGTACGCCAGTCTGGGTCTCATTCTCGCGTGGTGTAAGTACCTAAGACCTGTTGTTATATCCTATCCTATTCGATGCCCCATATTGGGGGGGAGGGGAACCATCACTGACTAGCGATCCTGTTCTCTTTGCCTCCTAGTTACGCATAACCTGGGATCGGAAACGAAGCGTGCAGCGGGCATGCCCCTCTTTGGCGCGATCGGCCAAGTGGGTAGTATTCTGGGGTCACACTTGTACCCCCTGACCGAGGGTCCAGCATATTCGTGCGTCGATACGGCCCCCTCTACGTTATCGCGATCGTACTGACTGACGATTTCACTGATTGATTCACTGGGTGGTCAACTCACAGACGCGGGTTTGGAGGTAAGCCAACTTTCGTGCTGCCCAAAGGGGAACCGACGATGTTCACGTTCACGCGTGACGCTCTTTTAGTATCTGGTGCCCTCATGTTCTTGGCCGCGCTCTCGGCTTTGGTGCTCAGCGTACGTCGTCCGACACTCCTCAACGACTCCTTGTTGATCCTGATATCTCCCCCCCGCCGATTAGATCTCGTACCGATGGGAGAACGCGCGTCGAAACGCCGCGTTTGGCGAACCTGATCGCGATGCGCCCGTGGACACGTCCGAACTGGCTGACAAGGTACGTCCCCTTCCGTGTGCCGCCGCGCCCACAAACAGAGGAACACCATCGCTTCCCCCTTTCCTTTCCTTCCTCATGTCCATTTCTGAAAACGAATTCCGAGCTCACGCTTTAGCCCATGTGTACGTCAGGCGCCCGGATTCCGATACCTACCGTAAAGTCGAGAGATGTGAATGGATGGGGGTGGGGGAAGGTGTATACCCCGTGAAGGGTGGATCTCTTTTTTGTCTATCTGGTTGTCGGATCTCACTCCTTCTCTACCCTTCTTCCGCTCGAATCCCAAATGACGTACGACACTCACGTAACGCCTCACGATGTATAATTGACTCTCCTAACGCATACCAGGTATCATACTCCCTCATAGCCCATATAGTATAGGTCTTTCAGTCTCCCCCTTGTTATCCCATGACCCCCTCACAGACCCCATACATCTGCCGAGTTCTAAACACCACGGACCTTGAACACGAACCAGAACGATTACAAAGAGAAAAGCGTCAGAGGGGAACGAGAGTTAATTGTCACCAGTCGTCAAGAATCACATGTTTAGGGCTTCACAAACCAACGTGGATAAATGGAACCCAAGATAGAAACGGTGCACCAGAGCCGCGAAGCCGCGAAGCCGCTCGACCGCGTGGTGCAAGGCTTCTGCAGCCTGCCTACTGTCTGGAACTTTGCCATCGTGAAAGAGGCTTTTGTAAACGTCCTCCGTGACCCTTGGCGCATCGCTGTCCATTATTGACCACATCGTTGCGATCACGCCCCCGTACCCCGCAAGAAGCATTCCCGCAGCAAGATGGATAGCTTCTTCAGAAAGTTGCTCGTCTCCGGTTGCAGTTTGACATGCGGAGAGGAAAGCGAGACCCCCATGAGGGCGTGACAACCGAACGATATCGGAAAGCTTCAGACGTCTGCAGTGAGCGAGTAGGAGACCGCTGTCGAGAGGATTGGTGCGGTCTTGCGTGCCGTGACATGCAAAATGGACCCAGTCCGTCTCCGTCATTCTCGCCAAGACATCCTCGACGGTCCCGTCCGCCTCATGGAAGCCAACGAATGGCGACAAAGACGTCAGCTCCCTGATGACCTCCATCTCCTCTCGCACGCTGTTGAGGTGGACCTGCCTGTCCGTGCTCGGTTGACGGACAGCGAGCAGGCGAATATTACGTGAAGTCGCCTCCGAGTCTTTCTGGGGTGGCTGCTTAAGCGCACTCATTGTAGGGATGTAGGACGAGATAACAAAGTCTGAAAGTTTTGGGCCCCGTTTGGCTGCATCGTAAATACCTGCTGCATGGATGGGAAGAAATGTAAACGGCCCGGTCGGGCACCAGAAGATGCGAGGGAGGCTAGGGCCCGATGTCTGTGGTTATCCATGAATCAACGTAAAATTTGTCATTAACTTGGGGTTCACATACCGAGAAAGCGAGGGCCTCAAGAATTGGGCTGACAACTTTGTCCCATAGGTATGGTAAAATGGATCTGAACACATCATCAGGACTCATACCATGAAGTTTTGCACCTCTGTCTGAGTCATCACGTAAGATGACGCGGCCGTTAAGTCTCAGTAACTTGTTCAGCTGTCGCTGCATGCCTGCAACTTCGTCGTAACTGGTGTTCGAAAGCGGGACATGGGTGACATGTTCTGAGCCTTCCATGACGACCAATGCATCACATCTATGTTTGCTAGCATTGAGAAAAACGACGGGCCCCGAGTGCGCCAAAGAAGAAAGTTGATCTATCGTCTTCGGAAGCAGGAACCGCTGGAAACCAGGTTGGGCGCGTATTTC
>JBBPQU010000428.1:0-21201 GCA_038092655.1 Boletus sensibilis | reverse complement strand
CACAGAGGCACATAGCGCTCTGGGTTCTGACTCACGTGCATCATCGTCCGTCATTTATGTATATGACTGTTCGTCAAGGAAGCATTTGTGCGCAACCGGACCTACAGGAATACAATGTTAAACCGGGCGACGACACGATTAATTGGCTTGTATGAGTGCATACTTATGCGAATGGCGAGCTGGAGGTAGGGAGTTGGAAGGAACGTGACTTGAACTCGGCCTCAATAAGATCTTATGCGAGCATCGCATCTATTGTGAAAACACCACCGCCATATTCATAGATGGTGGCTTTTGCGTGCGCCGGCCACTGGTCATGTCATGTAGCAGGGTCTGTCCACCAGTAGCCCTCAAACACTGATCTGTCGCAATTGTAGCAGGGTTGACAGGGGAAACACTTACATAGTAGCCCTATCCGTCTTTCTACAATCGCCACATCATCATTGCATCCTGAGCGCCCTTCAAGTCGGTCGCGCTGTTGCGTCCGAAGATCGGTCTGATAGATGGCCATACATATGCTTCTGATGTGTGTCGCAGGCTTCGCCGCCGCCATCCTGACAGTCCCATCATCATCGACAAGCGAGATCTGGACCATATTGATCATCTTGCTCACGTAGCCCTCGCGCTGCGTATCGGTCGTGCTCTCCCTGTAAAAATGTCGACAGATAGGAAAACGACATCAGAGGAGAGATAGACCTACATGATGGCCAACAGCATGAGGCATACACGCTCATACACCTTGGTGGGTAAGTGCATCAGGTGACATGAAGACCGTATTTTTGTGATATCGGGATGATCGCTCGCCAAAACTCTTTTCGCCAAACTTGCGACACAACTCGGCTGCCGTACGCGTTTCAGTCTACGTTCCTGCAAGACTAAGAATACGCAATCCAAATGAGAAGAAAAAAAACAACGCTGACCTCCTACTGCTCAAACTGGTTGCCCGAACACAGCTTGACTAGCTGGCCAACCAACTCGGGCAGAGCCTCGCAAACTAGGGTCAAAAGGAGAAAAAAGAAACATAGGCATAAACTGATTCTCCTTACAGTAGTCTGTGCCTGATCTAGGTGTTGAGAACGAACGCCTTCCAGATACGGATGGACGACTGACGGACGACGTGATGGCGTCCTGTCTCGCCAGGCACATCGCGGACAGAAGACAATCCCGTCGTTCAGCACCCGGCACTTCTCTTAGCACCCGACGGGAGGACTGCGTGATAGCAGCCTCAGCCATCTCTTCACACAACGGGGGGATCAATATTTAAGACTGGTCTAAATGTTGTGCGAAACGGGAAAGACGTACCTCGCCAGGCACATCGTCGACAAAATACTGTATACAATCCCGTCGTTCAGCACTCAGCACTTCTCTCAGCACCCGACGGGAATACTGCGCGATAGCAGCCTCAGCCGATGATCTCTTTATGATCATCGCCCACTGTTTCAGGTTACGCGGTACCTTGTCGATCTACGACAGACGTCTCCGTCTGAAGCGTCCTCAGCAGCCCAGGCACGATGTTTGGGAAATGGACTCGCCCAAATCGCTCGACGAGCGGTCCCGAGGGTCTTGACGGCAGTCGCACGTGCCTCTCCATGAGCACGATGTGTACCATCGGTAACAAACTGAATCCGTCAGCGATACCAGATTGCCCGGGATCTGCGCCACCTTTTTTCTTTCCCTCCGCTGCACGTTCTCTAATTGAATCCTCGTTCGATGATGGGAATGACCGGTAACCTGCGATTCGTGCGTCAGTCCGCTTTCGAAGAAAATGAAAATATACGAGAGTCAACGACGAATTATCCCAGATTCAAACGTTTCACGCATTGGTGTGGTAGATACGCTCGCGGCTCGTCGATCATATGTCACACAGACAGATAAATCGTTGAAGGACAAGACGGAGGGCTTGAAAACGAACTGACGTGTCCATCTCGTCGGATGAGATCGAAGATGCTATTTCCCTTGGCAGTGGGATGTCCTTGATCAGAATCGGGCACTAGAAAAAAAGGAACTCCATCGCCAATCCGCAATGCAAGTAGATCATAAAGACAGTCGGGAAGAATTGAGGGATTGAGAGTGTGAAAGTATTGCTATATGTAGTAACGTACAATATTTGGCTACAGTTTGGCTACAGTCCAACAAGAGTCAAGACAATGGGCCTACCATCCTTACTTTATAGCCATCCTTGCTTGTTCGGACCACTGACGCCTTGTTTCGACTACGTATCTCGGGGCCTCCGCCAGACAGTCGGACGACAGGGACTTCCCAATCTCACGAACACGAAACAGGTTCGACCTACCATTCTCCTTCAAGCTTGAAGGGTCATGGATGGAGTTCAATTGGTCAGGCCTAGGTGCTACTAGTTGACTGACGGCTAACGTCGATGTATATTATGGCGTAGTACATACCTATAGTTAATGACGCTACTAGATGAGCACCATCATCCCGACGAAAAAAATGGGTCAGATCACCCCTCGTCAACTTTGCCACGATCGACTTCAAGAATCGAGAAAGATCGTCATGGGGTCCTATACGACCTTCAACAAGTCGGTCATGGTGTTGATTCCGAAGAGTGACTTCAGGTCCAGTACTACACGTCTGAAAAGGCAGATGGAACATTGAAGGTCATGACAGACAGTTGGTCTCGGGTTCCGGTCGGCAGCCTGCAGGGTTGTCTTTTTGCTATGAAACTGGGATGCCAATCCACAGCCACACTGTCACTGTAAGCAAGTTGATGCCTTGCTGGCGCGAGGAACTTTTTGTACTAATCTGTGACCTGAGATGGCCCGACGAGGGAGCCTATAGCTAGTAGAGCAGGATGGAGCAGTTGTAACGTGCGGTACAACTGCGACCATTCCTCTCTTCGCCATATGTCCCAGTCGCAACGTGCACGACTCACTGGATTTCTCAACATGGGACGTGCGGTGGTTTTCGCTACCAGTTCACGCGTCGTCACATCCCGGTATGTCACGTTCTACACACGGATTTACAGTCGAACGTTTCTAATATCCTTATGGAAAGGCATCAGCTGTGGACTGTCAATCAGATAGAATTTCGCAGGGGAGGAAGAATACACTGAAACACCATTCGTCGATGTTATCCCGAACGTGGTATTTCGCACTCTGTTGGCTTCCTCATGGGACGGCGGGGGTATCTAATGAACCAAACAGGAACATGGGGACTTGCACTCTCGCCTATAAAGCCTCCAGCAGAATTTTTCGTTTCCAGTGCTCGCTGCTCTACCATACCTTCCGACATCGGTGGAAGGCCCCGTCATGCAACACTCGACTCTCAGCGATGTTACCCTGGACCGAGAGTGTGGGAAGAGCGGGAGGGATATGCAACTAAATGCAGCCCCTTCGAAGAAAGGCCTCAGATTTTGGCTTATTTTCGGCTCGATGTGTCTATGCCTTTTTATCTCTGCCTTCGAGCTATTCTCCGTCTCCACCGCACTCCCCACAATCGTCAATGCTTTGCACTCTTCTCAGTTCACCTGGGTCGGCTCTGCTTACGCGCTTGCTTCGATTGCTTTCCTCCCAATGAGCGGTGGTCTGGCTCAGATGTTCGGCCGGCGGCCTGCCATTCTACTATGCATATGTCTCTTTGCACTCGGCAGCGGCATTTGCGGTGGCGCAAATGGTATGACTATGCTCATCGCAGGCAGGACCCTGCAAGGTTTGGGTGGGGGAGGTATCCAGTCTCTAACGGCGATCATCCTGGCCGATCTCGTCACCCTTCAAGAACGTGGTGTCTATGCCGGTTTATTTGGACTGTGAGACGTGCTTCATCACAGGACCTAGGGGGATCCACTCAGACTCTCTGCCTAGCACGTGGTGTCTTGCTGCCGCGATCGGTCCTGTCATCGGGGGTATCCTCGCGGAACATGGACAATGGCGTCGGATTTTCTGTGGGTGTCGTAGCCTCGCTCAGAATATCTGAGATACTCACACGATGTGCAAGACCTTAATCTTCCCATCTCGTTTGTTGCGTGTGTGTTAGTCATCTTCCTATTGGATCTACCCGTTCCCCCGGGTAGTTACCGAGAGAAGTTTGCACGAATGGACTGGATGTAGGATCGAATACGGTGGTCACGGTGAACCAAATCCGCTGACTACTGTTCCACCGACAGAGGCAATTATCTTGTTATCTCAAGCACCGTCGCATATACGACAGCGCTCGCGTGGGGCGGTCTGACCGCGCCATGGGGTTCAGCTACGGTACTCGTCCTCTTAGTCCTCGGCCTTCTTGGTCTCGTGGTCTTTATCTCCTACGAGGCCACCGCTGCAACGCACCCACTCGTACGTGCTTCTCTATGTGCCTTGATCCGAATTGCATCTCACTCTTTTCAAATCAGGTGCCGTTCTCCCTGCTGACAAACTTGACCAGCATCAGTGGGTAAGCATCATCGTCGGTAATCGTCCCCTCTCGCGATTACTCACGCGCATCAGATACATACAAGCGTTCTGCACCAACGTCATCACTTCAGCAATTGTCTGTGAGTTTATTCGAAGGAGCTACTTTCGTTACTCAGCATAATCCTTTTGCAGATTACGTCCCAGTATACTTCCAGGCTTGCAAGGGCGCATCACCTATCAAATCTGGTGTCTACGCGCTCGCATTCACATCGGTCGCGCCCGCAGCCATCAGCGCCGGGTTATCAGTTAACATCACCGGACGATATCGGCCGCAGATGTGGATAGCCTGGACGCTGACCATCATTGCTCTTGGTTTGATAAGCACGCTCCAGGTAACGGACTCTATCGGAAAATCCATTGGGTACTTGGTGCTACTTGGCTGGGGCACAGGGTATGTCGTTTTCATCGATCGACGCTTACCTCGATCTGACACTCCAGCTTTAACCCACGGCAGTATACTGAGCGCGACGTCCATGTACCCCATACAAGCACCCTTATCGATCACGCAGAATGCACCTGCTCTCGCCTTCATGTGGTTCCTTCGTTCGTTTGCTACCGTGAGTATCTCGACTCCTCTTTCATCACAGCTGCATATTTAGGTGTCTCATCCACTCTAGTTGTGGGGTATCACCATCGGGAGTACTGTCCTCCAAAACGAGCTCGCAAAAAGGCTTTCTGCATCGTTTATCCAATCAGTCCCACAAGGGATTACCATCATGTACCCGCTCATCCCGGAGCTCCCCATGCTCCCTCCAGAGACTAGGCACGAAATCGAAGTGGCCTTTGCAGGCAGTCTTGGCGTGTTGTGGCAAGTCCTGGTTGCCATTAGTTGTGTAGGATTCGTGGCGTCATTGTTCATGAAGGGGCTCCCTCTGCATAACGAGCTCGACGAGGATTGGACGTTGGAGAGGGAGGTGCCTAATGTGCATAGTCCAGTCGAAAACATGGTCACATTGCACATCAAATGAGTTGGGTGCTTCCCACAGGCTAGGGGGGACGGTTGGGGATTTTGGCGACAGCTTGTGTGCCTCGCATGCCCTCCCTTTTGCTCTACGCTGAAAGTTCTTGCGCTGATTCTGTTAGAACACGTAATCTCACGACTCCTTAAGATTGGCACTCAGACTACCCTCACGTTCGGTCATCTATGCTCTCCTTCCCAGACCACTAGTTTATGATGTTTTTACGTAACGTCCTTTATGGTTCGATAGGGCTGGGCCCTTCGGTGTACGTACGTACGGTCAGTGATGTCAAAAACCCGACTACCGAAAACCACGATGGCCCGTAGAGGACCATGTTCAAGGTCTCAGATTATTCGAGTACGTTTGAAAGACGACCCTGTGACTGAGCGACCACAGGGGTTCTTCTTTTGTCTTCCTCACAATCGGCTTTAGGTGCAGCAGGTTTCTTTTCCTTCCGATCCTTGGTCGGTTCGTGAATAGTGAGTCGCTCTGCGTCGGAAGGCTCCGGTGTTGGGCTTGAGGCGCACTTTAAGCTTCCTAACAATCCTGTTGACTTCTCTCATTGGCTATGAATTGCCTGACGCTGTGTGTTACGAGTCCTTTTGAAGTACGAAAAAGGCGAGTTCTTGGCTGACCTTGAGTCAATTGTTTTTAACATCTGAAAAAACACCTGTTGTAGGCGGGTGATATTGTATGTCTATGCGATGTGCAAAGCTGGAATGCAGGCATTTGCCTTGGTATGGTGGATATAGTCAAGTATAGGTCTAGAAATGCAAACAGACAGGTTCCTCTGATTGTAGGCAAGGATTTGGAAATTTTCATACAAGCGCACCGAGGAGTTTGGAAATGGAATCTGGATCGACAATGTCGATTCGACATGGGGATCCCACCAGACGGAAATGTACTGACCCGGCTGGATCGTACTGCATATATATGGTCTATAGCGGGGTATCATCAGGATTGGGCGCTAAAAAGATGGCCACTGCATGGCCATTTAGTCTCCCCAAACCAGACCTAAACTTCGAGATCAAAAGACAGTCGTTCTGACCATAAATCGCCATAGGCATGAGCGCTTGAGCTCGATTGTCTCGTGGGATATAAGCTGTGGTAGGTTAAAATTATGCTGTGTTCAGCGTTTTCCCTCGCTCAGTCTTTTCCCCACGCACCTTTTCAAATACGCCGACAATCTAGCTTGCAACCAACTGCCATCATAGCACCATCATGCCAAACGTCACACCAGAACGGTCTGATAACTATGGTCCTCAGCCACATCTGGTGATCTCGGCGCATGATGGCGTGATCGGGACGCTCGCCTTTCTCCCTGACGGACGACGAGTTGTCACCGGAAGCTGTGATGATAGAACTGTGAGGGTCTGGAATTTGGACAATGGGGAGCAAGAAGGGCCATCGTTGGAGTACGAGAACGACATACTCGGGCTTGCTGTGACCCGGGATGGCACGAAGAGCACGAATATCATCTGCAGTGACTCGGAAGGGAGCATCAGAGTGTGGGATGTCGAATCGCACGAACTTGTCAAAGAATGGACTCACCCTCAAGCTGGCCATGGCTCCAAACTTTCCATCTCACCAGATGATCGACTCATTGCGGTTGTCCATGGTAATGAGAACGTGGCTATTTACACCATGGAAGGGAGACAGGTCAACCATTCCATCGAGGTCGGCGAGACTATCTGGTCCCTTTTTCTCTCTCCCGATGGGAACAGACTCGCATGTGGCACTTATGACGACATCCGCGTGTATGATGTCGAGAGTGGCGCACTCATCCTTGGTCCGTTGACGGGTCACCAAAATTGGGTCTTTTGTGTGCTGTGGTCACAAGACGGCAGCAGGCTCTTCTCTTCCTCGAGAGACAGGACGATTCGCTGTTGGAACACAGATACAGGGAAACCGATCGGACATCCATGGTCAGGTCATGCCAACTCCGTATACTCCCTCTCCCTTTCTCCAGATGGATCAACCCTTGCGAGCGCGTCCTGCGATAAAACTGTTCGTTTCTGGGATCCAACTTCTGGAAAATCGGTCGGACAACTTCTAAAGCATGATGAAGTTGTATTCGCGGTTTATTTCTCTCCTTCCGGTGAATTTGTGGCATCAGAAGGACAGAATGGAAAGATATATTTGTGGCGGGTACCTTGGAGGGATGCTATCAAGGGTCATGTAATTACACCCTTCATGTGTGTTTTGGAACTGGTACTCATCATGCATCACCCCCCGCTTTGCAGGCACGTCAAACTGTCTCTGATGTATGTTACCCTAAATTTTGCACGCACGTCCCTCTCATCTTCTAGTTTAGCTCCCTCCCGGGCTCATTCCTGGCGCAGAACAAGTATCGGGTTTCGGCCCTTCTTTATATGTGAGTATTTTCCAGGTAGTATTATCCGTTTGGTCGCTCACAGTTCCCCATAGGTATCTGCGCCATCGCACTCCACCTCCTTTTCGGCGGTGGAAACACAGCGTCAAATTACCGGCCTCGGGTATGTCACTTTGCTACACTGTAATACGATCATCTGATATCGTTGCTTCTTTCAAATCAACTTTGGTTAACAGTCCACTCCCGCCGCCACCAGACCTCACACGCCACATCGTCAGGATCAAAAATCAGTATTCGGCAGGAGGAAGTTTTGGTGATGTCTACAGGTGTCGTTACCTTGATGGTTTGGTGCCAAAAGAGGTTTGGGCGTGGTGTACGGCTCATTATTTCTTCCTATTTACCTCTCCTTCAGGTTGCGGTGAAGGCCCTCCGATTCAGTTTCAAAATAGGAGATGCGAGTAATAAGTCTGTCAAGGTGACTACTTTCCCCGTGACTAAAAATGTGATATGAATTACCTTCCAGATGCTCCGTCGAGAGCTCGGAATTTGGAAGAGACTAAACCATGCCAATATCGTTCCATTCCTGGGTATTGCATATGGGTTTGGGATGGATGGTTCAATGTCGTTGGTATCCTTGTGGATGCCCAATGAATCTCTTCATAACTTCTTAGCAAAGTATGAAGACAAGCTAGGTGTAGAACATCGACTCCAGTTTGTGCGTCGACTTAGCATCTACTACTCCCTCGTCCTCTAACCCTGCATGATAGCTACTGGATATTGCCAATGGGCTGCACTACTATGGGTTGCTATTAACATTTCCGAAGCTCGGGAAAATGACGCTTTACAGTGCATTCTTCTCATTCTTTTCCAATTGTCCACGGTGACCTGAATTGTGTGCGTTGGAGTAGAAACATCACCATCATTCTTGTCTAAACTTGAGATAGAATAATGTGCTTCTCGATGAAGATTACACTGCGCGCTTAGCCGATTTCGGCTACGCTTCGTTGGTAGGGAATATTCCCGAAGCATTGGGTTATCTGCAAAGGTCCACTGCACTACCGGGAGCGTTGCGCTGGATCGCACCAGAGCAAATTGATCCAGAAGCGTCACCCACTCGGACAACAAAAAGTGATGTATATTCCTTTGGATGTATCGCTCTTCAGGGAAGGTCTCTTAGTTACGAACGATGGATCCATTCTGATCGTCTTGCAGGTGTTGTCTGGAAAACAACCATGGTCGGAAGTCAGGGGAGACACAGCCGTTGTTCTTCGCTTGGCGAAGGGTCACAAGCCATGCCGACCAGAGTCTCGAGCGATAGATGACTCGCACTGGAATTTAATTCAATGTTGCTGGTCACCAATAGAGGAGCGACCTGCTGCGGAGGAGATAATCTTGACCATCCAACGGTTCTTGAGAGATTGTCCACAGTCCCGACATCTTCGCGACTTGCTGCTATCACAGTCGAGCCACGCTGATTCTGTTGTGGACGTCGTCCCTCAGCCAAGCTACCGCGGAGGGTCTAAGTCGATATCCTTGACAAGGATGGCCAGAACAGGTACGTTGTGATAATTATCTCGATTCAGTCCATTCATGACGACACCTCGCCATTCTAACTCGCCATCATGGCTATGTCTTTCTCTCCCTGGTAGGCGAGTATTTTAATACCCGGTGGTTTCTAGTTGTGCTGAACACAAACATAGAATGGCCGCATCGTCTCATCCACCTGCTCTAAGAAGAATCACGTACGATGAACTGCGTTCTGCTCTCGCTCTCCGAAATCGGCAGGTAAATCGAATTTCAGTTTCTGAACGTGCTGTCTGCTCACTGGTGATGACACCTTAGCACCTCCGTAGTCTGAGTTCGCTGGCTACGCGTACATGGACAGGTCCAGAGTGACTACAGCAGAGGTGTATGCGGAGCATCCTCAGGGGCGATGGCGCATGTAGGGTGCACTGGATGCACCGTACGTTTTTCTTCAACGAGCAATAATGACGATTCCGAGTTGCAACTTAAGGGACCCACCGGTACCCACCTTTGGTCGACTCGACGCACCTTAGATAATATTCAATTGTGCCGTGATCCGTTTCAACTTATGATGTGCTACATACTACTAGTATATATTCCCTCTGCATTCAAGTTCGATTACAGTCGTCCTTTACTGGTGGCTCTACGTGAGTGCTGCAGAAATTGCATCGCGGTGACAAAGGGTACATGCACACGTAGCAAGCAGCCGTGGTGATTAACGGTCAACCGCCATCTTCGACCATAGCACAAGAATAGCGCCAGGATATCCATCGCTGAGACATGTTTGCGTTCAAGTCATAACATCTCGGATCCACCGAACCGCTTAGCATGTCTGCTGATATGTCGTCCCAGTGTCCCGTGTTTGATGCGAAATCGAGTGCCACTGATTCACACCGAACCCCAGCTGCCATGAAATCAGGTGAGCGCAATGCACAACCACATTAGGATGCGAAGTCACCACCTCGATCAGCGGCACATAATCTGACTTGTGGGATGAGATTGTACATCAGGCCACCTGATCGCTATGTGACCGCAAATATAGATGAGTGATGTGGAACACGGCTCTCATGATCGCGTGAAGTCGTTATCAAAGTCTGCTTTCTCTCTGTGTAGAGCTTTTTGTTGCTATTGTTGGCACAGACGTAAGTCATGCGTCTAGGTAGAGAAGCTGGGTTATGAGGTGATTTGCGGCTGCCCACTGCAGGGAGATGTACGAGTGCATTGAGGAATTAGATCTCACTTGGGATGTGGATCAACATGGCCATCCTACCTGACGAGAAGCTAGTTGTAATTTGGCTGGTCGAAGATCGTACTGCGCATGACAGCGGGGTGTCCTCAGAATTGGGTCCACAGAGAAGGCCACCGTATCGCCGTGAGACCATTGCCTCACCTTTACCTCGTATATATAAGCTGTAGAGGTTCATAATGTGTTCAGCGCTTTCCCTCTCTTAGTCTTTTCGCCGCGCACCTTTGCAAACATCCAGACTCAAAACTAGCTTGCAACCAGCTGCGATAGCGCCATCGTGTCAAGGGTCACACCACAAGGATCCGACAACCTGTCTCCTTTCCATGGTGTAAATAAACGTCCAACCACAAACCATAATGACCTGACATCCATTTTAGTCTAAGCACCCACGGCCCCACTGGCACCAACTGCGATGAGTCGACCATCCGATGAGATGGCAACCTCGGGGTAGCTCCATGGGTGAGTGTAACAAGTAGTCATGCCGTGACCCAGGATGGCACGAAGACTGTCAGAGATGGCCATCATGAGAGAATCTGGGTGTGGGACGTCGAATGCCGCGAACCCATCCAGGAATGGACTCAGTCAGAGCATTTGCCTACACCATGGAAGGGAGATTGGTCAAACATTCCATCATGGTCGGCAGAGTGTTGGTCTGTTACGTAGCGAGGCACGAGCGTAGTCACAGAGCGTAGTCTTTGGCCGAACGGAGGAAAGTGGCGCATCCGTTCTTTCCTCTGCGCCACTTCCTCAACTCGTGGCATCTTCTCCTCAGAGCTGAGCTCTGCAGCGATTTTTCATTCTCTCATCCAGCCATTGTCACTCGTTGAGCTTTATATACATTCCTTAAATACCTACTTCGCTCTAACTCGAAACATACTCATCATGGCTGATCCCAACCTCGAAGTGGTCCCGGACTTTGCTAGCCCAGACTTCGACATCATCTGCCAGGGCCTACAGCTAGGTTACCAAGAAAACAACCAAGAGGTCATCCAGCACCTGGTAGCTGCATGGCAAACGAACAGGATCGCCCACATTGAGGCCTGGAATGTGGAGGGAGAGGCGGACACCAGAGTGGCCGAAGAAGCCAAGTTAGCTTGCAGAATGCAAGAAGAGGAGGAGGAAAGATTGGCCAGAGAAGAGGCCAAGCACAAGCAGCAGGAATCTGACAAGAAAAAACCCAAAATGAACCCATTCATGGTGGGCTCATCTGTTGCTGACGTCCTCATTCACCCCCCCTCTCAATATGTGCTGCAAAAGTTGAGTACATTCGACTATGTCGAGCTATGGTACTTCACCCTCGCCGGAAGAATGGAAGCAGCAAAGTACTCCAACAAATCTTAGGCTGATGACACCTTCGGCATATCCAGAGTGGATGACCATCTCACAGTGTGCTCCATCGTGTCAGTCAGAGCTTCCCGCAATGCCATATCCGACCATGAACTCTCTTTTCCTGAGTTTCTCAGGGCCAAGAATTTCTTCCTTGACCATGCCAGGAAGGCCGATTGGCCGATTATGCATGTAAACGCCCTCGCAAAATTTTTCTGGCTACTGGAAAACCACCCTATAATCCACCTACCTCTAGGAGAGAAGATAATCCTGACATATGCTTCATGTGTCCATCTGGACTGGCATCGGGAACTCAAAGCTGGCCGCGGATACAACATCGCCATCACCAACCAACACCTGCTACGTTCCATCGCTGATGAAGTCAGGGCCATCAATGACGAACTCATCAAGGTTAAGGTAAGCCATTCCCATCTCATGTTCGTGATCACGTCCCTCACTCCCACCCCCCTCAATTTTTCCCCTTCTTTCCTCATACCCAATTGGCATTGCATGTTTGTGCCTGCCCTCCTGCCCCTTCCACCCCCTCGGCTGTGGTGCCATGGATGACGTCCCACCATGGCTTCTTCTCCCCCTCACCATGGCGCCGTGGACAACATCCCACCATTGCCCCCTGCTGGCCTGCCCACAGATGTTGGACTCGTTGGACAGGTCTGAGGCATCGTCAAACTGCCCAGGGTGAGGGACACACTCCTTCCAGCCACATTCTGAATGCCAGAGTTGCAGGCAGTATCGCTCCTCGCGCTCTCGTTCCCCCTCGGCTAGGGATCAATGCACACAGGGTCATTCCCCAGGCCCGTCACACAGCCGGTGCCAGAAGGGTCTCTCCTGATCCTGCTCTCGCTCCCCCAAACCATCTGCTCATGATCACCCCAGGAGCAAGAATGGCAAATCAGCATGCCCAAAATGCCTTGGGCGGTTTCCACCAATGTGCAAAACTGTGACAATGAAGAGCTATGGGATGGCTCCCCCACCCGATACCAACATGACTCCAATGGCCACCTCGTCAACCCCCAAGGTCAGACAGTCTGCACTGACTGGCAACGACCCCTTGGCTGTCGTCTCAAGCATGCTGCTACCCACAAATGCTCTGGATGTGGTAGCACCAGCCATGGAGCCCACACATGTGCTAAAGCTCAGAAGAGCTAAAGCACTAACACCTTACGTCCTGGAGGCTTGGGAGCAATGGCTCCATGCCTGTAACCTCGTACATAGATACCCATCTATACCTAATGGCCTCCGCCATGGCTTCCACACTGGTCTCTCCAACTTAACTTCCTCATTTACCCCCCCTAATAACCCCTCAGTCGAGCTACATGCCAATATATTCAAAGAAATCATAGATAAGGAGTTCACTAAAGGGCGCTATATTGGCCCCTTCAATCTAGTAACCGTTATGGACCTCCTCGGCCCAATCCAAACTGCCCCTCTATCCCTCATGCCCAAGCCAGGTAAACCGGGTAAATTTCGTCTGGTCCAAAACTTATCCTTCCCATACAATCCCCCCTCGCCGAACATCTCATCGGTTAATTCCCACATTGATCCCAATCAATTCCCAACCCACTACAGCACCTTCCATATAATGTCCTTGCTCATATCTCGTCTGCCCCCTGGCACCAAGGCTGTGGTACGTGACATGGCCTGTTACGACCGTGTAACAATGGAACACCAAGGTGTATTCCAAGTCTATGTCTTCATATGGTTCTAATAACCAAAGGTCCTAGGGCTTATGACTGGCCTAGGTCTTAGTCTTCGGTGAAGAGCTAAGAGATGACTGATCCCTAGGACGAAGCCTAGTATTGAGTGTGGGATGAGAGAGGTGGCAAGTGAAAAGAGACTTTACACCGTAGATTGTGTAGGTCTAAGTTAGAGATACAAGTATGGAGTGGAGAGGTTTATATAGAGTAAGAAATGGAGTTCAAGCGGAGCTTGAATGTAAGTAAGGGCAGGCAAGACGCAAGTCGTGTGACTAGTCGTGTTGCGTGAAGGGATAAGTAAGGAATACGACGCGTACAAGAGAACACGTTAGGAGGCAGTGTCTGTGGGATAAATAGGAACAATACGGGGCATATCGAAAAGAAAGAAAAGAACCAGATCATAGAGAATAGGATCAAAGAGGCTGTTTGAGGCTATGCTTGAAGCAGTCCTCATAGGCTGTGTCTTGCACAGCGTAGTCTGCGAGAGAAGCGACGATATCGTTCCAAAGGGAAGACCCAGGAACGAGAGAGTCGAGGATGGGTAAGGAAATAGAAGAACAAAAGGTAGGGGGTCCTTCAACTGTAACATGGCCGAGGCCTACAGAACCATCCCCTCACACCCCTTCCAATGGCCCTTCCTTGCCATTCGCCTATCTGATAATGAGTTCGCCATTGATACCTCCCTTTGTTTCGGTTTTGCTCCTTCAGGTGGCGTCTATGGGAAACTAGGCGAGGCTGGGGCAGACATAATGAGGCACGTGGGCATCGGCCCCATTGCCAGATGGGTTGATGACCACATATTCTTTCGTATTCAACGAGAGCATCTCTCTGCATACAACCACCTGCGTACGATATTAGCTAAACAGATCATGGAGAAAGGGGGCTATGTCACAGATGGGGGCCGTTCATGGTTCAATGGGGGTAAGCTTCCCAATGATCAAATAGAGGAGTTCGACGAGGACATGGCATGTCCTCTCAAAGACCTTTTGCAGTCCTCCCCTTGTCCCATGCATGATCTAGAATTCTGCTATAATCTTAAAGACATTGATAATATATTGAACCAGCTCGGGATACCATGGGAGCTATCCAAAGATGTGCCCTTCACCTCCCAGCCCACCTTCATTGGCCTGATCTGGGACCTGACTGCACACACAGTCACTCTTACCAAGACCAAGCATTTGAAATACATCAGTGCCATCAGTGACTGGGAGAGTAAGCGAATTCACATGCTACAGGAGGTACAGAAGTTGCATGGCAAATTACTTCATGTGTCCATCATTTTCCCAGCTGGTTGTGCCCATCTCGTCAACCTCGAAGTGATGCTGGGAATTTTCGGCAACAACCCTTTTATGCCCAGAACCCCCCCATGTGCAACTCCAGAAGACATTAGCTGGTGGAAGCATGCCCTTAGCACCCTTCTGCTACCATCCATCTCCCTCCCCAGCCTTCAGCAGGTTCACGACTTCCGTGCATTCTCTGATGCCAGCTCAAGCACTGGGATTGGCATCACCATCGGTGAGCAATGGCGTGCCTGGCACCTCAAACCCGGTTGTGTTATAAAATGATCTTATTTTATACCTTCTTCGCTTATTTTCCCTCTTTTTTCTGATCATGTGACTTTTCACATCACGTGACTACCATTTCCCACAATCAGGTGATCACTTTCACTTTCTCATCACCTGATTCTTTCCATCTTAGTCTCATGTGATCTCTTTTTATCTCTCACGTGACACTATGACACTTTCTTACTAATAGCTCCAGACCCTGACGTCATACCCTTCACCCTATCAGTCAGCAACTGACGTCATAACCCACAGCCCTACCTATACTTAGCTAGCTACGTCATAGTCTAGGCTCTTACCTTGTACCCTAGTTGTAACACTATATAAGCGGTCCTTAGATGGCTAGGATCACTAGTTCAATTCTAGTCGTCTTTGGGACCTACTCTGTGGACTACCTCCCGGTTCAGACATCGCTGGTTTCAGCTCCCTCATATCCATTGCAAGAGTCATCATTGGTATCATCCCATCGCCAGGTCGCAAACCCTGGTATGGACTAAGCAAGAGGTTCTAATTCCCGCCTTCGCACCAGTCTTATCACATGCGAGCTTTCCTCTTTTGATTTCTTCCTTACTCATTCGCCTTTCCCCTACAGTTTCCCTTGGTCTAGGCTTAGTTCGTAACAGGTTGGTTCACTGATGGCCACGATATCGGATGGGCAGAGAGTGTTGGTTTTGAACTCCTCGTCTGCACCATCATTGTTGCCTGTCCCCCCGCCTCATTTCAAGGTTTTCGGAGACAACAGCGGTGTGGTTGAAGGATGGGCAAATGGCCGCAGCAGGAACAGAGCAGTCAATGATGTCTTCAAATGACTACACTCCCTTCTTCACAACACCAGATGCGAGATCATCGCACGATACATCCCCAGTGCCGCAAACCCTGCCGATCGCCCATTCCGGGGTGTATATCCCCCCCCACATCTTCTTCTCCCAAGAATCACCATCCCTCCTGCCCTCCTTCCCTTTATCGAGGACTGTGACACCCGCGGCTCCCCCTCGCCCAGCCCGCTTCTCCTTAGTGGCATCAGTCCTTGCACAGGACAAATGAGTCACCCAAACCTCCAGGGAGCAGGAGTCAGCACTGACCCTATCCAACCCGGCCCTATGCCCCTCTCCGCTGTGCCCTGCATGTAAGGCAAGAGATCACTTATTGCTATGGTTCCCCGTAAAACCGTGCTCAGCCTCAAGCTCTCATTCGGTCCTATCAGACGCCAACATCAAGCACATTTACAACGTCATTTCACATGCATGGGTGGATAGCACAAAGGAGACTTACAGTTCAGGCCTCCTAGCCTTTTACATTTTCTGTGATAGCAAAGGCATTCCCAAGCCTCAATGGGCACCCACAGATGCCCCCGTCATTTCTGCCTTCATATCCACCCTCGCGGGATCCTATTTGGGCAGTGCAGTCACTAACTACGTGAGTGGCATCTGTGCCTGGCACACTATCCATGGGCTCGAATGGTCCCTCAATGACAATGAAGCTGATGCCCTCCTCAAAGCTGCCTCTTCTCTCGCCCCCCCCTCGATCCAAACGAGTGCCGCGCAAGCCCTACACTATTGACACCCTCATCAACATCCGGAATCACCTCAATTTGGCATCCCCACTTCATGCGGCAGTATTTGCTTGTCTCACAACAGCATTCTACATGACTGCATGCACAGGTGAACTCACGGTCAAAACACTCTGCTCCTTTGACCCCCTCGTCCATATCAAACCATCTGACATCACAGTCCAACATGACCGCCAAAACAACATGGTCACAAATTTCCGTCTTCCAAGAACAAAATCAGCTCCCGCTGGGAAGGACATCAGCTGGGCCAAGCAGGACGGCCTGTCGGATCCTCAAGCTGCACTCGAGAACCACATGACTGTTGAATGGTATAGTAGTATACCATAACTAGTAGATAGTTCACACGTCGCTAGACACTACATAGTAGAGCTCAGCTCTCTGAGTTTGAATATATCTCTTGATTCACAACGAGTACTATCTCAGTTAGCAATCAATCACCGCAGGTAAGTACCAAGTGATCTGCATAAATGCCTGTTCTCTACAGGTTATGAGCCCCAAGTGGCATGTTGTGTGAGTTTGCTCGCCACCACCACTTGGATACCTGCACCCGCTGTTTCATGCGTTTCACGCCAACTCTGAGCAACAAGTCGCGTTTCTGTGTGAACCCTTCGCTGAAACATATGCGACTCCATGAGATCTATGGGGAGACTCTGTCACCCGGATCCTTGGGCTCTAGGTGTCATAAGCGTGATTCTTTCGCCACCTCTTCTCGTTTTTAACTTGATCGGTACTGACGTCCTATCCCAGTTTCCTACAGAATCATGTCCTCCTCCAAAGACAACCTTTCCTCCATCGTCCCTACTCTCACTGGCCCCAACTACCAGTCCTGGCCCCTAAGATGAAGGCCTTCCTTTGCTCCCAGGGTCTCTGGTATGTCATGTCGAACACTTGTCCTACCCTAGACGAGGAAAAGTCAAACGCTGCCGCCATCAGAGCATGGGACCATAAGGACGACTGAGCCATGGGGCACCTAATCCTCAAGCTCAACTCTCACCTCCAAAACAAGTATCAGTCTGCCGCCATCACCGCGCAGATTTGGAACGGACTCAAGACTCAATTCTCCCGACCCTCCATCGCCTCTGTCTACACGAAGTTTAAAGCGATGATGGATACTACCATCCCCGAAAACAACCATCCCGCCAACGCTTTTCTAAAGCTCTCCGCCCACTTTACTTGCCTCAAAGAGTATAACTACGAGGTCTCAGCCCCTGTCCAGGCGATGATCATACTCGCCAAGCTCCCTCGCTACATGGACATAATCGCCCAGGTCCTCAATTTAGGACCGGTTGATGACCTCACCAACGCTACCAAAGAGGTGAAGCCTCCCACCTTCGCCCAGATCAAGCGCATGGCCACCATGTCGTGGCATCAACATGTTGCGCGGCGTAAGCCCCAAGGTGAACACGCCAATAAGATCAGTGTTGTCAAGTGCAAGGGCCAGGACCCACAGTTCTCGCAGCAGCAACAAGGCTCCTCCAGCCAGCAGCCGCAGCAACAACAAGGTGGTGTGGATGGGAAGAAGAAGAAGAAGCATCAGGGCCCTCACTCCGAGGCTGGTAAGAAGAAGCAGGAGGATTGCCGCAAGGTGAACGCTAATTCTACTGAGGCGCCCACCGCCTCCTTTGCATTCTCTGCCCCGGTCATCAAACCGGCATCAACAGTTTTCACCACACCTCTCATCGACCCTTGTTGACTCGCTCACACCCCTGGTGTGGCCCACTATGGCCCACCTGCTTTTACTCAGACCCTTAACACAGTCTCCCTTGCTCGCTGTCTCGAGGTCCCCGCGACCATTGAGACTGTCCACCACCTCGACCCAGTTGCAAACCACTGTAAAGAACACTTTGAACCTTGATAGGAATAAATCCAATCTGGTCAGTAGCAAAAGAAATTGATGGGTGCGATATGTTCAACCCTAAAGGGATTCCAGAGAAGAGAAGATACACAGAAGAATATAGCTAAAGCTCACCAAACCTTTCCGAGCAAGAAAGAATATTTCCGGACGGTTTCCAGAATATCAGGCGGAAAATCTGGATGGAAAATGTAGCGGAATGGACACACGATAGCGTAGAACAGTAGGACAGACGAGCAGAAGGTGTTGGACGGTGATGAAGGACTTAGGAAACATTCTTGATCAATGCAACGGAGCAAAAGATGAATTTTCTAAAGGCTAAGTACAACCTTTTATAGTCTGGGCATACCCGAGACTTCATGACAACCAGGAGACAGAGTGTTACCAAGGTAAACTAAGTATAACTTGACTCCAAAACAAGTCCATAGCAACATAAAAGAGAATGAAACAAAAGGATAAGGGAAACGAAGTCAGAAGAGTAAAGAGGAAAGATATCCGGACTGGTAGTAAGGCTAATCTGAAGTATCCGGAATTAAGAAAACAAGAGAAAACAATATCCGAAGTATCCGAAATTAGGGAAACAAGAGGAGGTGATATCCAAGAAAGTAGGCACTTACCAGTGAGGTGGACAGAATAGGACAATGGATTGGAGGACAAGGACAATCAGTCCGGAATATCAGAAAGCTGGTTCGGAATATCAGAAAGTTGGTCCGGAATATCAGAAAATAGGTCCAGAAGGATGGATAGGGGCGGATAGAAGTCCTATAGGGTCAGATAATGATGGATATGAGTGATGATGGATGGGAATCGAAGAGGAAGTGTGGTTGGGTGCAAAAGTGAGGTTTGCAAGAGCAGGGAATATATGTTCCCTACACCACAGTCCCTCTTTTGGTGCCTCCAAGGCATCAGCCTCCACCTCCCTCTTCGGCCACCACCACTCCACCTTGCTCTCCTGCCGTCTCAGCATGGAAAATTTCGGCCCCTCTGGGTTCTCCCAGATCCACCAGGATGCCTACATCGAGGACGTCTCCGACAAATTGTTGGACTGCCTCAAGGATGAAATTGAGGCGGGTACAGCCTACCAGGTCGACGATGAAGACTGCGTCTCCCTTGGTTCGGAGCAAGGGGGGGATTACTACATGGACTATGAGCAGTATTTCAACCTCGACACGACTGTCTCCGACCATCAGTATGTGTCTCTGTCCTCCTTGCACCTCACAGACACTGATGAGCGACCTTATTTGCCACAGTATATAGAGTACATTCTCTCATCTGTAGTAGGTAGTGATGATATGGACAAATTACTACCGCTGCCCGATTATGCAGAGTGCGACTCGTGTGACAAGCACAATGCCACCAGTAAGGGTAAAGCATGGATAATGGATCTTGAAGACCAGATGTGGCTTCTCGATTTGGGGGCTTCCTCCCATTTCACAAACAACATCAACAATTTTGTTGAGTACCAAGTCTTTATGGAGCAATGGTACACCCAGACAGCCAGCGGTCATGCTCCTATCAAAGGGCATGGCACCATCTTGATTCAATTTAAAGGCAATGTTGTGTGATTATCGCCGACTATCTACATGCCTGATTGTTCCTTGAAGCTTATATCGCTTGGGACACTACTTAAGGACGACTGTCTCTACTCTATCAGCTCACAGAAGCAGATACACATACACAATAAGTGTAACAATCAGTGTTTGATTTCTTTTCATTTGCATGGTGAAAGTACTATGTACTGGGTCAGAGCACCTGCCATTAAAACATCGGCTAGTGTGAATCTCGATATAATTGCCATCAATTATGAATTACTTCATTGCTGTCTAGGCCATCCTTCACGGGACGTCCTGCGTGCTGGGCGAAAACATATTAAAGATTTTCCAGACGTGAACATTCCATCCACTGAGCCAGTTTGTCCTGGCTGCCAGCTAGGCAAACAAGCCAATCGCCCCTTCTCCTCTAATGAAGTGCGCACGAATAAACCCTTTGAACTTGTGCACTCAGATCTTAAGTCATTCAAGGTGGAATCTTACCACAGGCACAAGTACATCATTATCTTTTATGATGATTATACATCCATGGACTGGGTTCAACGCCTGCACACTAAGGATCAGGCCTTATCGGCCATAAAGGAGTTTATAAAATACGTCCAGACTCAATATAACACACCTATAAAAGGGTGGATGTCCAATGGAGGGGGAGAATATAAATCAAAAGCCTTTGGGCAATTGATGTGCGACAACAGAATTCATGTCTATAATTCTGCGCCTCATACCCCACAGCAAAACGGACGTGCTGAGCGATTTATTCGCACCATCATGGACAAAGCTCAGGCAATGCGTCTTCATGCTTGCCTACCTTCTTCTTATTGGGAATTTGCAGTAATGCATGTGGCTCACATTTATAACCGCACCCCTAAGAAAGGGCTTAACTGGAGAACACCCTGTGAACTTTTATTCAAAGTTCCTCCAACTGTTTCCCATCTCCATGTCTTCGGATGCGGCACATATGTTCATTTACCAGTGGACACTTGTGGAGGCAAGCTGCAGCCTAAGTGTTACAAGTGGAGAACCCCCCATCTTTTCCTCTCCTATTCCTTCACCCATCCTAGACTCTCTCATTCCCAGGTCTGCCCTTTGGGACGACATCGTCACTACCCTCACGGATTACGCTATGCAGGACACAGCCTTTGAGGACTGCTTCCAGCAC
>JBBPQU010000427.1:0-21205 GCA_038092655.1 Boletus sensibilis | reverse complement strand
GGGCGTTGTCACGATTGAGGGGGTTAACGGGACGGGACGGGGGGGTAGCCTAGGGAGGGAACGGGAGGTGTTTGGAGGTTGAGATGATGCGACACGGGGTGACGCGAGACGACAGGGGGGGTGACAGGACATGACGGGAGGGGACGGGGGACAGTGAGAGGCGACGCGACGGCCCGGAGGTGACACGGATATGAACCGACGGGTTTGTATCCGTCCCTCATGGGCTCGTCGTCATCTGGTCGGCACATGTTGGTAGGCGTTTGCGACAGACTCACATACATTATCGGCCTGATTCTTGTTGTAAAGTTGCAAGTTACCATCACTGCAATGGAGCCTGTATCCGACCGAGCAAGGGCGATAGACGGACATGGATTCAGTGGCCTTGGGCATGTAGGTCCAAGGAACACACAACGACGTTTTTCATCCACTTCTGGATCCTCGTCCCAAAGGGTTACCCCTTGGATGAAAATTCCGACTGCGAATCGGCCGTCTGTCTTTGAATAAAGTGGAAGTTATTTATTATGGACAGGGGTTTCATGGACAAGAAAACGTACTTGGAAGATAAGCAAGTTTCGCGTAAACTGCTCGAATGCTATCCGTAGGTATTGGCAAGAGGTCGCAGTTGATTTCTCTCTCGAAGAGTACAACCGCTACATCGACAAGAGACGATTGAGTTGACGCTGCTGGATGTCGCGTGCCGAGAGAATATCAGATGTCAAGAGGGAGTTCCACATCCGCCGGTATTAAGTCGGAGTGTCCCAGCATAGTGCTGATAACGTGCTTCTCATGCGCAGCCTGGGCACCAAAGTCAAGGTGGGCTATGTAAGGCTTCAACTCGTACAGATTGATGGAAAACTTTCGGGCGAAAACAACTGCCATATTGAATAACTCGTATTCGGGGACGGCTTTTGGTTTAGGTTTACTCCTGAAGAGCTGGGCAAGCACATCCTCAGCGTCTTCTGGAAAGGTCGTAGCAGGGTCAAGAACGTTCGCGCCATGATCAGTGAAGCGAGTACGAAACTGCAGCTGGGGGCTTGCGCAGCCTCTCTGGAATTTTGACCCTCGCCCCGTCTACCGATTGCGAATGAAGTGCATTGAGCTCTTGGCATTCGGAGCTCATCGCACCCTTCGGGCTACATCGAATCCATTGCTGGTGTAGTTTGGGCGAGACCAACACTATTGCTTGATCGTCAGACAATACTATATGGTAGCACAACAATGAGGTGATCCACTTGTTATACATAGCAAAGTGGGTGGCAAGATCTTGCCTCGTGATATTTCTGCCTGGTCGTTCCTTATTGGGTGGATAGTCATACGACTAGATGTCATATAACACATTTATTTTATCTCCCTCATGCTAAACAACCAGCCCGTACTCACCTCGTGAACACGAGGAGGAACAATATCCGGGTCACAGCATACAAAGAACTTGTCACCTAAGTCCAACATTGGCTCTGACGCTGACGGACATAAACCTGGGTGAACATACCGTCCAGATCACACCCGCTGCTCATTGCTGGTGCAGCCTGATGTTTTGGTTTCGCAACAGAAGCGAAGACGATGCAATCAACGAGATGGTCCAAGTTAGGATGCACAACGGCACGGAACTTTAAACAATCGCCTGGAAAGCGTTCAGGTGAATATTCCACGGTAGATACGTGTCAGCGTACCTGGGTGAAGACATGGGTTTCTGACCACGAGAATAGCACCATTGATCGGCATCGTGGCAGCAATGAAAGGGTCATGTTTCGCAGCATTCATTACTTTTCCAAAATCGCCTGATACATAGATCCTGTTATCCAGTCAAGCATCATTGTTTGCTTCGCGCATGAAACATGTCCTGCTCCGCTATCGAAATTATGAGGATCTGCAAACTGAGGATTATCTATTACTCACCAACTGATTGTTACTGTGATGGTAAAATCGATACTGGACACCATTGTAGCAACACACCAGCTTTCATCATTCGAGTGATATAGTCTGCAGTGACTCGCAGACCATCTTCTTGAAAACGTAGTTTCTCAAAGGAGCCGAGAAGGAATTTCGGAGGATCATCATTTCGGAGGATGCGATTACTCGGAAACTGCGAAACTTCCAGAGTAATCGCATCCGCAGTGAACTTGATGAACTTGCCATAAATGTTCTTTTCGTTTCGCCTTCTCGGTAAGGCAAGATGGTTATTTGGGGCAGTGAACTTCCAAGACTCCTGGTCTTGAGGAGGATTTTGAAGTAAGGTGTATGGCATGTAGACTTGTGCTGTAAAACATGCCGCGAAAAGGGTGTCGTGGGGAGATGGTTGGGGTTCGGTGGACAGATACAGAAGTTGAGTTGTTGAAACGCTCTAGGCTTCCCAGACCTGCGCGCAGTGCGTATTTAGGAAGGCGCAAAGCAGTAAACGCCCACTACAAGTTGTCCACTGACACATCTCAGTCTAGAAATGATGCTAACACATGACACCAGTGAACAACTACAGATCTCCAAGTTCCTCCTGAATCGTGCACTGCAGGGAATTGACAGTTCATTTGGTCCTTCACGTTGGCACTCCGCACCCAAAACGGGGGAGGACCTGTACAGGCAGTGTGTTTTTGACGAAATCTAATGGTCGCCTCGGATCATGCCACCCTCCCGCAACCCTTGGAAAGCCTGGTGGTGGAGGGGTGTATGTGCTCAACGGCCATCTTGGCGACTTCGATCAAGGGGCGACAGGAGTCTGTGTTCGTCAAGAGGTTCCGTCGACGTCTTGCATTCTGGAAGGCCGATCGATGGATGTCTCTTCAACCTCATCTGTCTTGGGACATACTGTCTAAGGTGATACTGATCCACATTACCGATTTCTCAGTCCTGTCGGCTACCAGTCTGTTTAGGTCCGGATGTCGGTAAACATGACTCAATGAGCGTCCACGATGCTTGGCGACTCGACTTCAGCACGTCACTTCGTTCGCATTAAGCACAAAAGAAGCCTGCGATCCGGTCTCTTCGTTTACAGTAACGTCTCGCATCAATGTGTGGCGAGTCTAAAAAGTGTGTGAACGGTTGGGTTAAGGAATTTTATCTATTCAGTCAAAAATCGGAGGAAATTCATGATCGTTCACTGTTTCCCGCGAATCCTTATAATTCATGTTCGTGGTTCGCTCTCCGCGCAACGCCCTTGCGCACCGGACAAGGAATGGAGCACCGAACGAATCGTGAGTAACGACAGGTAGGCTACTTATCTTTGTCAGTTCGGGCATCACGCTGGGATCGCTGATGAAATCCTATGCACCACGGCCAGAATACTCATATGAATGTGAGAGAGCCGTGGTGATCCATAAACGGTCGGGTAGGTGATATCGAGGGTGCACGCCCAATACACTGCCGTTCATCGACTGGATCGCGCGCCTGGAAAAGAAAGTGGACGGGCGGTCGATATCTAATATCGCTGATTGGCTGGTCGAATGTTTGATTGCTATATTGATCATTGGTAGATTTTGTGCGTGTCACCCACCCATCAAATGGTTGGAGGGTATCGTTTTCGAACCACCCGATGCATCATGACCTTTCTGATTGTTCCGCAGTGTGTATCATTTAACGGTAATTCTGGTCGTTTGTTGCTAGATGTGCACACTGTGTCGTGCATGGTGGCGTCTCGGCGCATGCTTTATGCGTCGGACAGTGTCAAGGATCACCATCGACGTGCGGTCGGGCTTGTAGCGGTGGAAGCCTCTTGTCCAGGGCAGTATAGGTGTAGGTTCAATTTAGGAACACCAGGTTTTCGTCGTTCAGATCGCACATGCCCTATTTGGCCCTGCATTCCTCTTGGATAGCTATTTTTGAGCGTCGAGTTGAATCATCGGTTTGATTCAAGTGAATATAACGGCAACGCAATGAACCGTTAACCCGAGAAACATACCTTGGCAGATGAGATCAACGAACCGCGCATAACACAACGACGGCAGAAAGCCTGAGTAATGCAACCTAAGCAAGGTGTTCAAACATAACAAGAGCACAGGATCAGCCACGAATGATGTTCTGAAGTTTAGTGTAGGTACTGTCACGGTGTTGAAGTGACCCTCGGAGTGGCTGAGACTCAGCGAGTACCCGCCATCCCGAAGGTATCCATGAGGTCCGATCGGATTTTTACCTATTGATTTTGGCTAACTGTTTGACCAGAATGATTCCAAGTAGTGTAAAGCCAGACACAAGCGGAGGGCATCGTGTGAGGCGAAAAGAAAGGGGTTTTCTCCGGTTCGCACTTTCCCGGCGTCACGCGGCGCGCGCACCTAGTCATCCCGCTCGTTTGAATTCATCCATGAAGGCTCGAATTTCCACTGGCAAACTTGGTACATCGTCCTTATCAACACATCCGGATTATTTCTACATTACTGTTATCATATACAGGTACTAGCAGTTCGCTCCGAGGATGAGCGCAAGGGGTATCTACCGATGTAAAAAGATCTAACTCGCTCAGATACCTTGATAGATCTTCATCTTTCCCGCTCCACCACGCACGACGGCCTCTCTCCCGTTCCTCAACCCCTTCCACTTCTTGCATGCATTCCTCCGACGTTCTACGGTGATTCGGTAACACGCCGGCAACCACTCGTCTACAGTCTGCCCCGTTCCGTAGCGTCCCTCGGCTTCCACACCCCTGGCGTTTTCAAGCCCCAGCACCATCAATGCGAGCGCCCGCGCACATAACCATGCATGAACCATTCCCTCGCCAGAGTACCCCGCCGCAACCCACTCCCCAGGATCTGCTGTCCTCGCCCTCTTTCCCTTGAATCCCTTCTCCGATACCGTCACTCCTGGTGTAGGCGACCGCCGGCCTGAGATGGCGCTTGGGATTCGACCCACCCAGGGTAACTCATCGACTGAAACACTCAGTACGCCACTCCAGAGAGCTTTCACTCTTCCGTCAGCCCATGGACCTCGAATGAGCCTGTGAGCGTCCGCGTGGACGTCATCGCCCACCGGAGATTCGACGGTGGAGATCCCCTCAGCTCCCCAATTGGTGGCCCCAAAATAGACGGGGAGCGCCCCTGATACATGCACCGCGCTGTGCACATCATACATACCTTTCAACGCTGGCCTACACACCTCTCCATTGTTGGCATCGGTATCAAGAAGCGCCTCGCGACCCCCACCAAACATGAGTTCATGCTCTCCGTCCGGGAGTTGTGTGAGGTAGTCAAAGCCCTTCTGTTCGGGGCTATCATAAAAGATGTAGGCTCGTCGCCCGTGGCTCTTCCGTGCGTCGCTGTTCCCAATCGCTTGAAACTGGAGAGCCCTTCCAGGTCGTTGCGCGCTCATCGTTTCTCGAACTCTGTACACGACATCTGCAAGGCCAGGAACAAGCCCGCCGACGTACGCATTTGTAAGATGGACGACATGAGAGGCACTCAATTGTCCACGAGGCGTGGTCAAGGAATAAAACAAGTTTGTGGACGAAGGTTCGGTGATGGATATGCATGATGTCTGTGTGAAAAGTTGGAAGCTGGGTGGCGTTTGGTCAAATGAGTGTCGGTGAGCCAGGTAACCAAAAACACTTTTGAAATGACACTCACTATTTGGGATATTCCCCCAGGAGCCGCAAAAGAATGTCTGTGACGAAACGATAGGGATGTACCGCACCCGCGCGCGTTGTGATGCACCCGACGGCTAGAGACGACAAGTTGTATCTCTGCAACGACACCGCTCAGAACAGGCACACGCATTGATATACAAGCAACACACGCACCCTTCGGGCATCTTCTCCTTCCCAAATACGGTATGTGCCGGCTTCTTGAGGCATATCTGCCTTGTAGACGCTCAGCTTCCGCTTCGCCTCCGCAAAAACCGTCTCATCAAAGAAAACGTCCACGGAATGCACTTCCCGGCAGTCAGCATCGTCTGCCTCTGCCTCCGCGACCTCTGGCAACACCTCCAGGTGCGCAAGTCGAAAGCGCATGATCTGCTGCGCCGCAGCCTTGCCAAGACTCCGTTTTAAGTCCTCATAATCGTGGTATAGGGGTGGGTTGATGTGTCCTCCGTTCCTGGGTTACGGTGTCCTTCCTTTCAGTGTGGTCGCACGATCAACGTCATACCCGAACCTACCTGCCCGTGGCTCCGGAACATGTCTCCTGCGCCTCCAACATGACGACGCTCAACGGGTCACTGTTGTCATTTCGTTCTTGGTCAATGTCAAGCAAGGTCCTTGCAAACGATGCGCCAGATATTCCAGACCCAATGATAACTACGAGGTGGCGTCCGAGTGAGCATGAATACTGAGCATCCCAAGATAAAGGTACTCACCGACGTCTGCGTGAGTAGGGAAGTTGTCACTGGAGGCATAGGTAGTAATGGAAGACGGCGGAAACGTCCAGAATGACTGTGTTGGTTCTTGGATAGGGAATGCAGGGCATGAAGGCAGCTCCGAAGCAATACCACGTTCACTGGTATTCTGAATTAGTTGGAGACGCGAAACGCAGTTGCCCATAGTCCAATTGCCCAAGTCGCTGAAGGAAGGGAATCAACCTGAATGCCAGTGCGCAACTGGAAGGGATAGTTCAGGGGAGAAAGCACGTAAGTAGTGAGTGAACAGCCCATTCCACGGGGGGGTAGATATGGTGGGTTCGAGCCACCCAATCGGGACGTGTCTGAGGCCACGCTGGATGAGCCAATTTTGGCTAGCTGAGTGCTAGAATGCTAGAGGGTGATACAGGTGTCGTTATCGCGCTGGCTTTGCGCTGGCTTGTGATATGAAGATGAATTATGTAACGTGGCGCTGTTTGCATATTGTTTCATTGCGCCGCCTGTAATCCTTCCAATTTTCGTTTTTCCCTTGCTCTATGACGAGGTATTTACTTTTGTTTGTACCTAAGTATGTCGTAGCGTAGTCAGCCAATCTATCCAGTTCCAGTTCGGGGGGGGGAGAATATAATTGCAAACACACTAGGAATTTGAATTGATCAAACCGACGTCTCGTGGAAAACCTGGATAAGGTCCTTCTGAAACCGAGCGAGATACGCTACAAGTTCCTCCTCAGGGAGCGTGGAGTAGTCCGAGGCTTGTGTAAGTTGCGATCGGAGCTTGAGTACGCCACCAAACACCCAATGATTGGTTTGGAAGCGAGGCATAGCGGGTGCGAGACGGACCTTCACGACAGCACGGCGGCGCGTTGCCACGATAGTCATTTCACTCTCTTCTTCCCTTTGGGCATGTAGGTTTGCCAGTGCGTTTGCTACCCTCCTACCTTCTTCTATAACATCGCTGGGCAGATCGGCAAGTCGAGCAAGTTCGAGGCCTATCGAGTTGCTATTCTAGTAGCAAGTCGTTCTTGATGAATGAGAGCCAACCATAATGATCCAGATCTTCCGGAAGACCATCCATTATTCTACATCGAGTTAGATTTGATACATTGGGAAACTTGCGCGGAGGTCACCTACTTGTACTTGAATAACATGCCAAGGCTGGACGCTGATTTCCGTGTGTGCTAACAGAGGATTACTGTTGCACCGACAGTTTGGAAAATGACAGTTACTGACCTGGACAGAAAGATGCAGACTATATAAAAAACTCAGACAGTTATGCAATGCTTGTATCTGAAATCAGCTCTTACTTCACAACCGAGGGTTGCCGGGAGAGTGTTGTCGACAACTCATGGAAGTGGCTAAGAGGAAGTGTGAAACGACAATGGGTATTTCAAGTAGAAGAAAGGAAAAACGGACGTTGCGAACATTACAAAGCACTAAACGCAAGAAGTCAGCAGAGTCGAATGCCAACCCTACACCCACCTTGATCTTGACGAGTTCTTCTGCAATGGCGTGTGCAATTCCAACTCCCTCGCAAGGAGAAGTTCCACGGCCCAACTCGTCCACTAGGACAAATGTTTTAGGCGTTGCGAGGCCTATTCCCGGGGTGAGCCCAAATCCTCACAAAACTAGGACACTTTCCTAATATCATCGCTGAGGAAGTCATCTCATTTGCAAATGTACTCAGGCTTTTCTCCATGTCATCGTCATTGGACAAACGAGACAAGAGGGCGTCATGAATGCTGAGAAGATGAGTGATTTTGGAAATCGTATGTGACTTTGAACCGGATAACCCACCGAAAGCTTGCATAGTCAGCGGGAACGAAGCAACCACACATCGCCATGATGACCAAGAGACCGGTCTGACGAAGATACGTACTCTTCCCTGAATACATGTAAGGAAGGTATTTCCGTTGCCGATTTTCAACGTACCGGACATACTAGCGATAAAACACTAAGTTATTCTCTCTCGCAGAGGGATACACTCACTTCGGGCCTTGAATGATTTGGAAGTGAGATGCATCACAGCAGTAGATGTCGTTTGCAACCAATGTCCCAGCAGCATGTACAGTTTCAAGAATCGGGTGCCGACCCGATTTGACCGCAAGAGTACCTGTAAACTCTGGGCGAACTGCGTGATCGTACAAATTCGTTAGTCTATACTGCTCGCTCGCAACAGCAGTACAAAAACCACCATAGTTTCTCACTGCAACGAGGATCAACACTGACTCGTGCATTGTGAGTTGAGACTCACTTATAGAAGCATGTGCAAACGACCAAAGGAGGTCAATCAAGGCCACCTGTCGGAGTGAGCAATCATTGACACGATGAGGGAGAAGGTATCTACCGCTTCAGACGCAGTGTAAAGAGCACCAGAGTGCGACAATATTTCAACCACCAACTCTTGGATAATCCTGGTGACGTTATTCAGTGCCTCTATGCTCGAGCAGACAAATACTTACTTATCACTGAGAATCAGGGTCTCATCCAGCGCATCCTTCATCCGCGCATTCATCTTCTTCTACGAATAGCTAGCATGTAAGTCGTCTTCGAAGCAAGGCAGGAATTTACACACCAATTCCATGCTTGAAAATATCCATCTTCCTTTTTGTGCCGAAACATTCAAAAAACCTTTGGGAAGCTCTCCTTCCAATTCGTCTTTCTTCAATGCAAAGACAAATCCACTTTCTTGGTAGACCAATGTTATCGGCAATCCGTGCTTCTCTGATAATGCGGTATTCAACTGATATATATCGCCAACATTTTCCTTGAAGGTTTCTCGCGCCACGTCCAGGAGACGGTTACGGTTAGCCTGGAATAAGAATGTCGGAAGGTTCGTTGAGTCCAAGCGTGGAATGTCTTACCTTCACCGCATATACTCTGGCATTGACTGCCGCGAGACCACCCTGAATGAAATAACAAAGTCAACGAGCGGAGTGGCGTTCCACATAATCCAAACCTTGTTGTGACCGAGTGCGTCATTCAAATGATCCGTAATAAGGTCTGCGATAAGCCTAAGACGATTGTCAGAGATCATCTGAAAGGTTCGTTAAATGGTGTTTGTGTTTATATCCGCTACCTTTGCATACCTCATGTATGATTTGTAAGAGCTGAGATCTGCTATTTGCCAATGCTTTCCGAAGGAAAGGCAGCCCTCGAATGACACTCTGAAGAGCAAGCATCTGGGAAACCCGGGCAGACGCGGACTTGGCGGAATTCGATGGGCGAACTTCAGATGTTGCAAGCTAAACAATTGGGGGTGAATCACTGCTAGAGGTGGGGGTTGGCTCCTCTGACCGATGATATTAACTTGTCGAAGTCCAGCTTGTTGAGATGCTTGAGTGCATCCCGTATCTCAGAGAACCGATCTTCGTTCTGAACTAGCTCTGTTTGATCAATTAGGACAAAAATGCAGGATAATGGAACATCGAAGTGCCTGCTACAACATCAAGGCGGGCATGGATAGCCTCAATACCTAGGAAGTTGAGTGTTTCATCGTCAGCTGATGCTCACCGACAGCTCAAGTGGGAATTCAGGTACCTGTCAATGGGGCCAAGATATTCGTACGCAGTAAGCGAGAAGCCATCGCAGTATACGTGTGATTGAGAACTCTGCTCTCATAGATTCAACCAGTAAAGCATCAGACGGAGTGTCTTACCCAAAGAGAGTGTGTGAGGATTTCTTGCGCATAACATTCTTGACGAGTTCGAGATTTTTCGCTGTCTCGGGGTCAATCAGCATCGTACCTTCAACGGATGCATAGTGTATGCGAAGTGAACTGGCTGAAAAACGGGTATTCAAGCGGCTTTCGGCGTGCTTGAATAATGCACACGCAGCAGAAAGTGCGTAGTATCTATCACGCGTCGATATCAGCGCAGGGTACAAACCTAAGAC
This sequence comes from Boletus sensibilis, assembly GCA_038092655.1. Classification (NCBI taxonomy): domain Eukaryota; kingdom Fungi; phylum Basidiomycota; class Agaricomycetes; order Boletales; family Boletaceae; genus Boletus; species Boletus sensibilis. The sequence continues at coordinate 11,042 of JBBPQU010000427.1, read as the reverse complement.
GCATATAGGCTGCACTTGTCTGAGACGGAGACGAGCGTGGCGGCCCGTTCGTCATTCTCGACGCATAATTGCGTGATGAAGTCCATCCCTGCCATAGGTTACGACCAGACGGTCGCTGACGCGCAATGAACACACCTGCCCCGTCGTTCCAATACTTCCTTGCGACTGGCTCTACAGGTATGTTAGGAAACTCCTCCATAATAAACTGGACCAATAAGGACGTGGTTGGCGGTTTCTTCCCGGCAGACGCCAACGTCGCATCCGTAGCAGCGATGAACGTATCAGGGACAAGAACAAGCGAGGGATAATGAATGTGCATCTGATGCAGCGTCTTGACGTACGTCGGACAATCTGCCAGCTTCAGATAGAAAGTCACAGCGCATGACACAGATTAGACCATGAAGAAACGAGTACTCTTGGTGAGGCAGAGCTCCGACCCTACCTGGACGAGCATGACGCGCCCCGTGTCTTTATCCATTGCTGCGATGCCCACTTCGTGCGCGACTCCACGACTTTCGAGGAGAGCGATTACATAGCTGCCTTCATGTCTTGTTGACGCGGCGGTTTGTGGGCGGGCAGTTCCTGGACGCGTTGTTCCCGAGCGTGACTGCCCGGTCCATGGACGCGTTGTGTTAGTACGACGTGACTGCCCCGAGCCTAAAGGACGAGATGGTGTGGAAGACATTTCTATGGACAATATTTGTGGAGAACGTGATGGTATAGCGACACCACCCAAACAAGCACACGCGTGAGCATCACCGATTCAGACTCTGCACGCAAGTAACTCACCAGACTACAATATCTTAGGCCTGATGAATTCTCTTACAATACTACGTTTCCTTGAATAAATGCAATGTCATTTCATACTCACAAATGACATGCAAATCTAGCTCGTATAGTAAAAATTGTGTGCTTATTCTACATGGAATTGCCGGACATGAGAAAAGGGGGACAAAAACATAAAGAATCGAAGACGACAAAAGCGAGGCAAGACTAGGTACTAGCTAGATACCATGACATCCCAACAACCCGAACGTCAACTGCCACATCTCCAGCAATGACGGTTACATGACACAGGAACAAAACAAGGAGACGACATGAACCAGCACCCGACAACAAATCAACAAGATGTGAGTGCAGGGAACTTACTCCCAGGAAGGCGATGTACTGTAGGAATGAGAGCGCGCAGCAGATCCGTTTTGGGCGGGGCTAGAAGGCGACCACTGTGGTGATGTCGGACTGTATGCTGGAGACGCCGGGGCTGGTGAAGGTGACCGTCAGTAGTCCAAGCACATATCCAATTAAATGCTTACAGTACGCTGGAGCTAGTGGCCCAGATAGATTAGCGAAAGGAGACGACAGATCACGAGGAAAAACTCACAAGCTGGGGAATATGTAGGGGAAGTGGGAGCTGTGAAAGTGTGGGTATGTTAAGCTTGCGGGGAAATGAATACTTACAATATTTGGGTGATGAAGGCGATGTCGGGGAAGTGGGAGAATACTTCGGTGAAGAGGGAGACATATGAGCCGGGGCTGCCAGCCGCGTTAGCATTGAAATCCAACGAGTGATAATGAAACATACAAGCTACAATTACAACAAAGCGGGATTAGAAGCGTTAGTAACACACGATAAACAGAAAAGCAAAGATGCATACTCGGTGAATCTACGGATATGTTAGCAAACTCCGCCACAATAAATGAAAACGAAGATACTCACATCTCGGGGATGCAGGACTGAATGACGGACTGGTTGGCGAGTACCGCGGCGACGTAGGACTGAACGACGGCGACTGGGGACTGTACCTAGGCGACGTTGGTGAGAACGACGGTGACGTGGGCGAATATCTCGGGCTCGTGGGTGAGTATCCCGGCGATGTCAGATTTAGTGCAGGAGATGTGGGCGAGTAGGTCGGGGACGTAGGTGCCCTGCCTCGGTCGTAGAACGGCGACGTTGCGTACGGCGATGTTCCGAAGGGTGATGTGGCACCGCCGAATGGCGATTGAGGAACATATGGGGATGTGGGGGAGTATGCGTTGGGAGAGCTTGGACTGTAACCGGGTCCAGCAGGCGACATCCCGCCGGCGCCGAGCGGGCTTTGCCCGTACCCAAGGAACGAAAAACTTGCGGCATCTTCGCCACCTTGGACGGCGAGCGGAGAGAACGCGGCTGACTCGCCTTTGAACGCGGTCTCGGACCATGCAGGGGAGTTGGTGTCGTATGGCGTCATTGCCACTTGTCCTGGTGTTATGCCGCCGTCCGCGTGCGCTGCGAGCATATTTTGGACCGGGAGACGATGATCGACAATGGCGTCCTTGAGCATGTCGATGTCTAGCGCAACATCGAAAGCGCCAGTTCCCATTGGTGCTAACTGCCCAAACATCACGTTCTCCGCAATACCGTGACAGTCATCCTTCTCTCCTACGGCTGCAGCTTCCATCAAGATTTCCACCGTTTCCTCGAACGAACAGCGCATGAGAGCACCGGTATCAGTACGGTTAATACCGTGTCGAGTGATAGCCATCAATGTGCCACGGTGCGTCATGAGGTCGCAGAGCAACGCGAGATGTCTGTAGTTGACATACGAACCGTCGAATTCGATGACTCCACGCAACTCCTTCATGATAGCTGCACGTGCAGCCTCGATGCCCAACACGTCGAACACCTCCACGCAGCTGTTCGAATACGTCCGCCTGAAGTCGACGCCATCGATACACATGACCGTCTTGAGGTTGACACCGTCCGTCTCCAACATCCATTCCTGTTTCATCTTAATGGCACCCTCTTCGTTGTGGAACACCTTGTCTTGCGGGCGCAAGAAGACGCGGCGAATGCCACGTACTCCGCGAAGACTGACGGAGTTGAGCATCGTGTTCTCCAGCTGGCGAAGGAATATATCTTCTTCGACGGACCCCATCCCATCCTCGTCCTTGTCTGCCCCACCAAGGACACGACACCGGATGACGAGCTTCTCCGAGTTGTCTTCGCTCCAGATGACAAACAGGTCGGTCTTGAAACTCTCCGCAATCCGACCGGCGACGTACGCCATCGTCAACTTTCTGTCTATCATCCGCGCACGGTCGAGCACCAACCGGAGGAGCCATGGGGATTGGAGATGTATCTTCGACTCGATCTCTTCATCCGGAATTGCGAAGAACGACTCCACGAATACGGAATCCTCCTCGATGATCGTTGACGTAGGATCAGGGTCGTACCAAATTTCCACGGCAGCAGTGACGGTTCGCAGCGACGTATATCCCAACTCTTGCTCCACATTCTTCGCCAGCGTACTACTCTCCGCAAGTTCCGATTCCAGGTACACCGAGAGCGACGGCGTCTTGATGTTGGTGGCGACGTTGATAATCTCCTTCAGACGTGGTACACCGAGGGTCACGTTCTTGCTGGAAACACCAGCGTAGTGGAACGTGTTCAACGTCATCTGGGTGGCCGGTTCACCGATCGACTGTGCAGCGAGCGTGCCGCACATCTCGCCAGGGTTCACGAGTGACTGGTTGAACTTGGCTTCGATTTCTCCCAGAACCCACTCAAACGCCTCCCGATTCAGATGGTACTGCTCCAGCACGCGTCGCGTCGCTAGCGTTGCACGTACATGCATGCGGAACATAAGCGAGGCGTTGACTTGCACTTCCTTGCTCAATGGGTCGTCGCCAGAGACAGTAACGAGTCGCTCGGTAAGCTGATGTACAGCGTCGACGATGTACGAGGGTTCGAGGTCGCTGGGTTTCCGCCGATCGATATGGAAGATTTGGGTAGCGTTCTGGATGATGCGGTGGAGATTGACAGGGAGGTAATGCGGTGTGAGACCGTCTGCGCGGGGGAATATGAATGTTCGCAGGTCACGGCGATCTTGTACGAGCCGCGCGTATTCTTCATCCAACTTGGCCTGCAACTCCAACGAGCTGTCATCGATGCCAATCTGCAAAACACCTGGCAAAAACCCTCCTTCTTTATCCGTCACGTCCACCCGGTAGTTGTGCTCGAACTCTCTGTCCGACATCCCGAACGTGTCGATCTTCTGCCGCTCGATGAACGCGCCGTCCATCCCGTCTTCACCGTAGATGAATTGAATGAGATCTCCGAGAGAGTTCCGCACCGTACTGTCATAGCAAACCATGACATCTTCCAGCGCCTTGACAAGACGTCGTTGGATATAACCAGTCTCGGCGGTCTTGACAGCTGTATCAATTAGACCTTCTCGACCAGCCATAGCGTGGAAAAAGAACTCCTGAGGGGTCAGCCCCCTCAAGTAGGAGTTCTCCACGAACCCTCTTGCTTCAGGGCTGAAGTCGTCCTTCGTAAAATGCGGCAGTGTCCGATGACGGAACCCGAATGGTATACGGCGTCCTTCCACACTCTGCTGCCCCACACAGACCGACATCTGAGAGATATTGATGTAAGAACCCTTCGAACCGGCGGTTACCATTTGCTTGACGTTGTTGTCCTCCTTCAAGTTCTTTTGGGCGTATTGACCAGAGTCGTCACGGGCGCGGTTTAGTTCTTGCTCAACCTTCCTCTCGAATGACTCTCGAATGGTCATCCCCGGCATGGGCTTGAGCCGGTCATGGTAAGCGTCATCGACAATCTCTGCGACCTGCTGCTTCTTCTCCCCTATACGTTGGGTGATGAAACTCATGACCTTGGGTCCAGCGATTGTGTCACCGATGCCGATACTGAAGCCGTTGTGGAATAGCCAGAAGTTGACAACCATTTGAATCCCCGTGAAGACTGATCGCGTAGCCTCTGGGCCCTTCTCGCGGAAGACGACGTGAATCAGACCGCCCTGTGTTGCTCCGACGGTCTTTTTGTCCACGATCCCGAACAGGATTTCACCATTGTCGATCATCATGCCGTCGTCGAAGACAGGATTCGACGACTTTGGGTCAGGTGCGCGGTGGATATTGATACCCCGGGGAATAACCATGCTCAGGATTTGCTTCCCCGTCCAGAGAGGCTTTGGCTTGATGATCGCAGGAGTTGGGACATTGCCATCCCAATCGGGGACCCAGAGAAGGATGTTTTGGACGTGATTCCAGTCCAAGAATGTGTCTCGCAATGTAAATTTGCGGATACCGCACAGCGTGTCCTGCACGATACCCATAACAGGCTTGTTCGCTTGCGGGGATATAATCTGCAGAATTTCGTACTGTGCTCGAAGGTGATACTAAGCTAAATTACTGACCTGGCGTGGAACCCATGCAATCTGGCTCAACTCGGCACGGGTTTCTTCAGACTGGGGTATGCTAAAGTGCGCGCTATGTCAAAGTGCACAATCAAATGGAGTCAGGTAGACGCACTGCATGTTCATTTCATCACCGTCGAAGTCGGCGTTGTAAGGTGGCGTAACAGATAAATTTAAACGGAATGCTGTAAATTAACGTCAGTCAGGCCACCTCCTAACCCAGAGCCAGAAGTAACTGAATACGCACTAGAATACGGCATCAACTTCACCCGATGGCTCATCATACTCATCTTATGCAAACTGGGTTGTCGATTAAAAAGAACGAAACTAGTGGTGGTTCACCACGTCAGCCCATCCTAACTGGCGACCTCAAAACGAGATGACTTACTCTCCATCTTTGAGATGCCTCTCCACGATCCACCCATACTGGAGGAAAGCATCCGCTCGCTTGTTGTAGCGCAAGTCAATACGTTCACCCGTGTCCCGAACGACGTATCTTGCTCCAGGATATGTTGCAGGACCGTTCCGTACAAGTTCCTGGAGGTAAGCAATGTTATACGGCGTCACTATACCCCAAACATCAATCCATTTTTAAACTTTGCCACGTTATCAGGCCACACATACCTCGTTCAGGATACGTCAAATTCATGGCGATGCTCCTCGGTACACCAACTTCATCCAACTCCAGATTTGGGTCACCGGTGATGACCGTCCGTGCGGAAAAATCCACACGTTTCCCCATCAGATTACCGCGGAGACGGCCTTCCTTTCCTTTTAGACGCGCACGAATGGCTTTCACAGGACGACCACTCTTCTGCAACGCTTGTGGGATACCAGCTATATCGTTATCCATATACGTGGCAACGTGGAACTTCCCGTCAGAAAAGAAGTTGCATAGCTGTGTCAGCAATGGAATGCGAACAAACATTGTTCGTTAGACTTACCTGTAGCAGTTGCTCAAACTCCGTGATGACGTGTGCAGGAGCTCCCTCCTGTTCGCAGCGCCGGACATTTGCAGAAGCTTTGATAATATCTCCAAGCTTATACGTCAAGTCGTCCTCACTCCTCATTGCACCTCCATCCACCGCTATACTCGGACGAACAGGGGGCGGGGGTACGGGCATCACAGTTAAAATCATCCACTCAGGCCGCGCATATTCGTCCGAAAGCCCAATCAAGTGCAAATCCGCATCCGACATCTTTTTGAATGTCGTGTACACTTCGGAAGGCGTAAACAGTCTTTTGTCCGGTTGCAACGACTTGACATCCTATATGCGTAAGAGGTAAAACGTTTAACAAGGGATGTCCTCAACGCATTGCGTCGCTGATACGAACCTCATCTTCGTCCTTGGGTCGCTTGTACTGGACAAATAACTTGAGACCCTCCTTGCGAATAAGCGGTTGGATGTGACCACAACCACCATGCCCTTTCTTAGGTTCATCGACATCACCTTCGACACCCTCCTCTTTGGGATCGTCAGTTTCGCAAGCCTTTTTTGTCTTGCAGTGCGACCAGACAACGGCCATCCGTGCTTTGGGATCGCGAACATGCCGTATTTTGTCGGCAAAAGTGGGGTTGGACTGAGAAACGCAATGATATTGGGGGAACATCGACACGAAAATAGGAAGGACGCAGGGATAGAAAACGTCAGTAAGCATGTTCAGAGGAAAGATGCGATGTGCGCAAAAAGGTCACTACTACGACAAAAAAGCGTCACAAGGAGGCAGCGGAAAAGCACATCATTGATGTATATGCTAGGCCACAGGATGCGACGTCTCCCAACCTGCGTCACAGGCAAGAAAGCGGCATGGGAGTCGGGACCGGAGTATGCCGTTAGCATACCAAGAGTGGTCACCGGGTCATTTTCGCACTCCTCGTTCAGCGCCCCATTTCACCGCGCACCTCGTGTCCAACCAACACTGGGCGCTTGCAATGGCTCACGCGGCGATCAAGCGACCGAAAACGCGCGCTAGCCACGCCACAGCAGGCCAAACGCCTCGATAGCTCGAGGGACTACCGTGGTGCGGGTTTGGGGTTCTCCAGTGGATTATGGAGAGAGCCCCCAGAAAATTGGGAGGTGGGGTGCGAAACGAGTAGAGTTAGATGCGACTCACGATATCGTCCCTAAGTTTCCCACAGTTTACACATATGCATTCGAGAATCTTTTTCACTTTGACAATGAAACCTTTGTGGGGTATAAAATCCATTAGGTGTATACGGACAAGGAGATGCGACGAACCAGGATGGAAAACTGGCCTGGCCAATTCTATGTGGCCAAAATGACCAGGACACTCGGACATACCCTCTCCGCAGGTTTGACATTTAAAGTTTCTGTCGATGGTACCCATGCGAGGATCCATCAAGCCACCGAGCTTCGGTTTATGGGTAGTCTCATCCATGACCTCTGGATGCTCAATCTTGGCTACGGAATAGGCTTTCTGTGGGATAGGAGGACAGTCAATAACCTTTGGGCATGAAATGGCGGGGGAGATGGCTCGCACGATTTCCTCTGGAGAAAGGATGCCAAATTGGACTTCCTTAACCTTGCGGATGGGGGCCGCTGAGTACGCGAACGAATGACCAAGCATGACTAGGAGTGATAGATGAAGTAACTTGGCGCGCGTCTGAATCAAGCAGGGGGGAAGTGTGTTGTAAAGAAGGGGAAAGAGGGCCTAAGACGTGAATTAACGCGAATCGGGGGTCGTAAAGATCTTTGCGAGGAGAAGCGTCGAGTATTTGCGACTTTTTGGGCTTTGATGTAGGACTGTTGGAGTGGCTGAAAAGGCGAGAAAAAGACCGACAAAACCACGGAAAAACGGGCGAACGAGATTCCTTTGGCGTTGTACGATGCCAGGGGGTCAAAAGGACACCTTGTAGGGATCGTTGGGGAGCACGACGAGGAGCGCTGCTGACCCGGTCTCGGGAGACGATGGTCGTTTGGGAACAACCTGTGAATGAGTCGCACGTTCCAACTCCGCCACAATTCACGAGCGTGCCGGCTCCGAGTGACTCCAGTCACTCTGTCACAGATAACAGCAAAAAAGGCAGAAACACCCGCAATCGGGGGGTTGATTCGACGGCCGGCTTGATCGGCACAACTATGGCTTTTACATCGGAGCTTGAATACTGGAGCTATGTGGGGACGGCAAGCTGCGGCGCGCTAAGCACAGGCAGTTATCGAGCCAACAACAACCAAAGCAGGATGACATCGCTGACCAGCTGGCTCTGGGGAACGTCTCAGATCGACGACGCCGTCGGTGAGCACCGTCCTCGTCGTCGCCGACGTCGAGCACACGCTGACACTGACTTGCCTCAGACAAGGCGACCTCCGAGCTCATTCCAGCTGGCACTGAGGACGTCGCACTCAATCTTGAAATATGCGACCAGATCCGCTCAAAGTCGGCCCCCGCAAAGGACGCCATGCGCGCGCTCAAGCGTCGTCTCAACCACAAGAACCCGAACGTACAACTCCTCGCCCTTGGCGTAAGTACCCTCTCTCGTTCCTCAACACGCGTCCCTCATCTGTACCTCCAGCTCACAGACATATGCGTCAAGAATGGCGGTGATCACTTCTTGACTGAAATAGCTTCCAGAGAGTTCATCGACAACCTCGTTTCTATCCTCAAGATCCCCGCTCTGAACCATGCTGTGAAGTCTGACATACTGAAGCACATCCAGAACTGGGCTCTTGCGTTCGAAGGAAAACCTTCTTTGAGCTATGTGGGTCAGGTCTACAAGACACTCAAGAATGAAGGTAAGCTCGCCGCTCTTCTTCATCACTCGTGTTTACTCAGGGCACCCAGGATACGATTTTCCTCCCAAGGACCTCGCCCTCGCTAACTCAGCCATGGTGGACACCTCTACCGCCCCAGAATGGATCGATTCTGATGTCTGTCTCCGCTGTCGAGCTCCCTTCACGTTCACAAACCGAAAACACCACTGCCGCAACTGTGGCCAAGTTTTCGACCACCAGTGTTCATCCAAGTCGATTCTCCTTCCCCATTTTGGTATCACTCAGCCCGTCAGAGTTTGCGACAGCTGCCACTCAAAACTTTCGCGCAAGAATGAGCGGACGTGCGTGTATAATATTTACCTTTCTCATTGTTCATACTTAGCCTTTGCAGCGACAAAGGCCATCGTCATTCCGCGAGCATGTATAGCCCCCGAAATAGCAATGCCCGCGACCTCTTCGACGCTGAGCTCCAACGTGCGATCCAACTCTCCCTCCAGGAAGTCGGCGCATCTTCTGCATCCACCAAACGTCCTGGATATGTCCCTTATGAAACGCAGCCATATTCCCAGCCCTTGGAACCACCCAATGTCGACCGTACGACCTACCCTGACAAAGACAGACGAAGGTCGGCACCACCCGCAACCGCAATCGCCGATGACGAGGACGATCCAGATTTGAGAGCTGCGATCGAGGCGAGTTTGAGGGAGGCAAACATCCCGAAGCCAAGTGCGCCGACGGAAATCCCGTCCACTGAAGACGTGGGCTACCCTTCTTCCTATCCACCAACTGTCACTCCTACCTCATCTGTACCCAAGATCCCGAACTACGATCTCGAGCCTCTTGAGTCAGATGTCATCCTCACGTTCAGCCAGACCATCGAACAAGTACAATCCCAGGGTGGAAGAGACATGTCGCGGTATCCCGCCGTTAGCGAACTGTTCGACAAGGCGAACGGGCTGAGACCCAAGCTCGCGATGAGTTTGGACGATACAGGGAGAAAAGAACGTAAGTATCACTTCCATTCCTCCCTGTTTAATCCTCCTAAACTCGCTCTCGTGGCTTTCCAATTATAGAACTCTTGTCCGAGATGCACGAAAAATTGTCGCAAGCGGTCAAACTCTATGACAAATTGCTCACAGATCAGCTATCCCACCCGACTTGGCGTCGTACATCTCCGGAACAGCCTCGCGCGTCGACGCTTCCTACTGGACCAGCGTATGCCCCAAATGGGTACGCCCAGCCCCAAGGACCACAGGGATACAACCAATGGGCCCCTTCGTCCCCTGCATACGCCCCACCTCGAGGGGATACCGCTTCGTCTCAAGTCCCACAATCGCCCACCGCGCAGACTTCCTTCCAACCATCGTATGCCCCGCCTCCGCCTCCGTTGCCGAGCACGTCGGGGCCCTCGTACTCCCACCCTTCGTATTCCTACAACCCTTCCACATCCGAGCAAGAGCGACAACACCAGATGACGTCACCGCCCGTGCTTCCCGTGTCTTCGCCACCGCTGCAGCCCCTCCTTTCCGGTCCCCAATCAACGCAGAGCTATCAACCTGTGTCCATACTGCATGCGATCCCCCCAATTCCTCTTGCAGACAACCTGGGTGGAGTAGAGCGCCAAGGACAGGGACTCTGGGCGAAGAGTGCACTACCTCCTCTCCCTGAATCTCACCCACAACCCGTCACACAACCCGCACCGACTGCGTCAGCACCTGCTCTCCCCTCCATGGTTCCTTCCGTCAACACTTCTCCAGGAAGGAGTACCGTTGCACGCGCTCACACGATCTCGTCTCATCCACCGATCGCTTCCCCGCCTCCGCCTGCACAGCCACATTCATCACTCGCACGCTCGTCTACGGTTTCATACGTTCCACCTCCCCACACTCGCACACACCCCCACTCCCGCATGCAGCCTGTGCATACTTTCCAACAGCCCTCGCATCCCCCGCCTCCCCAGCCTCAGTTCAACCCGTCGCTTCCCGCCTTTCCCAGCGTCCCGACGGGTGCCCCGCAAACGTTTGACCTGTACGCACCATCCGTGCCGTCTGCACCCCCACAGGAGCGGAGGGAGGAGATGTTGATCGAGCTCTAGTCCCCTACTAGATTC
>JBBPQU010000426.1:0-21235 GCA_038092655.1 Boletus sensibilis | reverse complement strand
CCAGACGTTCATAGTGTTTGGGCATGGATGCCGGCTCCAAGGTTTTTTTAGAAAGAGGGTACTGCAAAACGCCAGCTTGAGAACGACGGAGTGTACGAGCCAACCAAAACGACGCGCTCACCCTGTGCTGCACGCCGTTCTCCAACAATACTCTCGCGGATTGTACCGCGTCTGGGGATAGACCTGGGTGTGTCGAGAGCGACTCGAGAAATTTTTTCAGCTGCAAGTTTGGGCGGAATGGGTCTGTGGGCCATGCAGCGGCGATAATTCTGAGCTTCTGAGCATACTTGGACGCTGCCATCGAGCGTACTGTAAGTTTCCGTCGAGAACGAGAAATGTTTGGGTTGTGTGACGTGTCGAGCGAACGGAAGCGCCGCGTAGCCGGTTCAGGGACTTTGAATCGGACTCAAAAAACCTTCGCGGAAAGTGCTCGCTGGCACTTGACTTTGTTCCACCATCTGCGATTGCGGTTGCAGGTGGACGTTCGTTGCAAGGACGGTGCAGTGGTGCCATCGGATCCCGCCAGTTCCAGGAGGGAGGGGGTCATCAACGGTATCATAGTAGGGACGGCGCCATGGGCCCGGGGCTTCCTCCGTCCTGCCCCAACCTACGCCCGCGGACCATAGCCCTCCTAACCGCCGTGCCATGTCAGTAATCTGATCGGGAATTCCTCCGACGGACACCCCTGCCAGCGGTGAGTCCACATGGTCCACCCTTTTGTGCTCTCCCTTTTTTTTTTTTTCTTGCGTGACCGACTTCCCAGATACAACCTGTCCATTCTAGTAACGGGCTCCGTTTCGTTCTCTACTCCCACAACCGTCTCCGCGAAAAGACGCTACCCACACTCGACCACGCGTTGGGCGCTAAAAAAAGTTGCTTCTGGTGGAGATCCAGCCACCATGGCTGCGATTTGGACTATTATTTGTGGGAACGGTCGGTGATAATCTTTTTCGCTGATGCCCATTGAACTGCGTGTCTTTGTGGCTGCGGCGGAACTTTGCGATTTTGAAATGAATTTCTTTTCGCAACGCTTGCCATACTACGGTGAAAAATTCCCTCCTTTGGTAGGCTGAGTGGGTTGGACCGTATTTTTCCTGCATTGGCCAGTGTGGGCGGTGCTTTCGGTTGGATCCATTTCATACAACTTGGGGGGCTCACACAATGTGACAATAGCGCATGGCGGATGCCGAACGTCTTGTGGAGTGGCAGCACAGCGTGCTCCTGTCCGTCTCATGAGAAGCCATCAAGACATGTCCCGGGGCCGTGGCGCCGCCCATCCGCGTCCCGCGACGCGTTGCAGGTCGGCTTTTTCCTTTGGACGATGAATTGTTACACCGACACGCCCATAATTCCGATACATGGTTTGCGGCAACAACGATTTTCTGAGGTAACCTGCGGGCGGGGTGATGTGTGCTCGTGCTGTTTCTCCGCACCCATCGATGAGACATGTTTTTACGAGGCTTGTTGTTGACCCGCTGCATTTGAATTTGAGCCTTGAAATCATACGACCTCATGCACACGCACACGCCAATTCAGGGTAACCGTCGGCGAAACAATTGCAGCGTCGCGATCGCCTCGCGCTATGAGCGTTGTTCGTCCCTGCTCAGGGTACACTGCCAACATGGATTAGCGCGCTCGTGCTTCCAGTGCGGTCTCCGCACTGCCATTTTGGTCCTACAAGCGCCCACCTTGTCTCGTGGTGCACGCGTTGCCGCCTTTTCCCCCGCTACAGCTCTCGCCGTTACTCCCTCTCTCTTTCTCTCCTGCTCAACTCACCATGGGATGCTGCGGCGAACCGGCTCACAAGGACGATCAATACACCAACCGACCGCAGCCCCCGACCGCTGGCGTCGTTCAACAACAGCCGACTGCGCAGGCGACAGCGCAGATGTATGAAAAGCCCGCGCTGCTGACGTCTACCGGCCCATCACCACCTCCACCGAGCTTTCACCCCAACCACCACCCGTCGATTCACGGGGGACCAGGCTCAGGATCTCAATGGGGCCATGGGTCGCCGTCGCCGCCACCAGGCAGCATCCAACACGGCATGTCGCCCGTGCCCTCGATGAACGCGAGCATGCACATGATGCCACCCAACCTGGCATACGACGCTCCCGGTCGGGGAAGTCAAGTGGGACTACCCACGCCGTTGTACCAACCCAGTCCCATCCACGTACCGCCCCGGCATGCTTCGACTTCCCCGTCCCTCGCGACTTCCATGACGCACATGGTCACTTCGATGCCTAGGAACGAGTACGGTGGGCCCTCGGACGAGAGTCGCATGTCTATATCCATCGATTTTGGTGCGTTCTCGACTCAGACGCGTTCGCGACTGCTGACGTGTGTTCCTCTCTCGTAGGAACTACTTTTTCTGGCGTGGTGAGTAGGATGGGTCTATTTGGTTTTGGGTGATGGATTGACCGAGTTTGAAAAAGGCGTATGCGTCTGCACGCATTGCGTCGGGTGCCGTTCAGCAGATTCTGCATTGGCCGGGCTCGTTTGAGACGTTTCGCAAAGTGCCGACATGTCTGTTGTACGACGAACATGGACAGGTCTTGGCATGGGGACTGGAAGCCAAGAATGCGAGTCCCATGCCGGGCACGCTCCGATGTGAATGGTAACGCAATCCACGCTTCTCGTTTTCCTCCGTGCTCGATGCAAGCTTTTTAAAACCCAGGTTCAAACTGTTTCTCGAACCGCGTGTGTTGCGCGATGAGAGCGCCATCGACCCGCGATTACCGCAACTTCCGGTAAGTCGTCTTGCGTGTTACATTCTCTCGGGGTTAGCCCATTTCCCGCCTGACAGCCCGGAAAAACGGCCATGAACTTGATCGTCGACTTTTTGACCTGTCTGTGGGAGTATGCAAAGGAAGAGATCACACGAGAGATAGGGGCGGTTGCAGACCTGAGTGAGCACTCGCATTGTGACGTGAGCACCAACTGACGGCACGTAGACGCCGCCGATGTCGTGGTGACCTGTCCTGCGGCGTGGGACGCCAAAGGATGTGATCTCATGCGAGCGGCTGCCATTGAAGCCGGGCTTGTTCAATCTGCGCGCGCTGGGGATATTCATTGGCGTGATCGCCTGCGCATCATCACGTATGTTCCCCCTTTTTTTTCGATCACGGCCCTGACGTCTATCTTTAGCGAACCCGAGGCTGCTGCAGTGCACTGTGCACGCTTGACGGACCTGCATAAACTGCGTCCGAGTCAAAACTTTATGATTTGTGATGCGGGAGGCGGTACAGTCGTATGTATATATTATTTCCCCCTTCTTTTCACTCATTTCATATCGTGGTCGGCCGAAAGGACCTGGCGTGCTACAAGATCACTGGTCAAGTGGGCCAAAACGGGAATCTCGAAATCGCGGAGATGTGTGCACGGTCGGGGGCGAACTGCGGCTCTCTCTTTCTGGATCTCCGATTCCGGGAGCTCGTGCAAACGTTGTTGGCAGATCACCCCGCGCACCTCGACGCAGCGAGTTTGGCGTATTTCATGCATTCGTTCAGTCAGACGGACAAGCTCGCGTTTAAAGGTGAAATCGACGACGGTAGGGTTCGCTGCATGGAGATGAGCATCGTCCGCGGTCTAAATGAAACCCCGCAGAGACGTATTTCCATTTTACGTGCTTCAATGTTCAGGACCCGCATGATCCCTCTGTCGGACTGATCAACGGTGAACTTGCGATACCGGGAATTTTGATTCGGCGGGAAGTCTTTGACCCCGTCGTCAATCAAGTAAGCAACGTGTGTCGTCATGATCGATAACGGGTGGCTGACGGTCTATTTAGGTTCTGGAAATGATCGAAGAGCAGGCGAGGAAGATCGAGCAACGGATTGATGCATTGCTTCTCGTGGGAGGGTTCGCTGGAAGCGAGTACCTTTTCCGCAAAGTGGAGGCAAGTTGTGGCGCCAAACGATCTGGTGCCGATCGAGTGAAAAGTGACTTGTGTGTGTGTGTGTGTGTGTAGGACAAGTTCTCTGGCAAGATGAAAGTGATCGCACGGCCATCTGATGCTGATACGGCGACCGTGCGTGGTGCCGCGCAGTACGGACTCTCGCGCAAGACGATCGTGTCTACGGTGATTGCGCCTCGGGCGTACATTATGAAGGTGAGGGTTGCAGTATTTCGTGAGCGGGGATGTCGCTGAGCGAACGACACAGGTGAAGCTGCCAGCGGAGCCCGAGGATTGGCTGAAGCGGCCGGCGTACATCAAGGAGAACAACGCGAGCGTGCCGATATGTGAAAACCGGTAAGAGGCATTCCGCGTTCATGTAGGAGATCAGATTGGAGACCGGGGATTAGGCTGCAATATCTGGTGATGAAGGGTGCGATCCTGCGAAAGGGGTAAGATTGTGTCGACGGTTTTTGCCCATGGCTGATCGGAATGAATGTGTAGGCAACGCGTGAAGACCAAGTTCTGGTGCGGGATGCGATTGAATTGAATGAGACGGTGGCTAAACGATTTTCCGCAGCAAATTCTCACAGAACGGCCAAGGTGGGGGAGTGCATGGGTGCATTTCATTATAGCTGACTTGGTTATACAGATAGCAACTTTGTGGCTGTCCTGTACACGTCCGAGTCGGACAAGATGATGCGATATACGGATGAGGCAAGGCTCTTGCTGTATTGACACGTCACGGGTATTTTTAAGTGACGTTTTATGCCACAGGGTGAAACGACGGAGCTCTGCAAATGGACGGTGGATCTGAGCACGCTACCCACGTTCCAGCAGAATGCGAGGATCCCGCAGCCTCACGGGTTCTACACAGGTATGTGGGGTGATTGAATGTGGTACGATGCTGACTGTGGGACAGAGTTTGAGCTTGGGCTAGAGATGGACAGTGCGGAGGTGCGGGGAGTTGTGTTGTATGAGGGGCAGGAGTGGAGTCGGGTGGTGTTTGATTTTTTGAATTGATATATATTTTTTTTTATAAATTTTTTTGATAAAAAAAATAAGGGTTTTCGGACCTGGTGCCTTCTCTTTTTCATCGACGCATCGGCCAATTCCGAGATGCATCCCGTCTACCCGAATATCTGCACCACATAAATCAATCCGTCCCGCTCAAGACATGCCCAGTCACAACCAGCCATGATCCCCTCCTCCTTCATAAACTGGGGCCGCACTTTCGCATGCGCACCCATCGCCATCGTCGAGCCAGACGACGAACACCACTGCCAGCTCATCCTCGAACGCGCCCGCCGCGAACACAACGTCGTCCGCGCAGTCGGCGTCGGTCACTCCCCCAGCGATCTCGCATGCACCTCTGGCTACATGCTGCGCACCACCAAGCTCAACCGACTCTTGGAGGTACGCAGATCTGGCCCTCGTCCCCGAGCACACACCAACCCCCCACACACCAGGTCCACGTCGACAAACGCTACGTCGTCGCAGAGGCCGGCATCACCCTCGACACCCTCCACGCCGCGCTCGCCAAGCACGGTCTCGCCATGATCAACGTCGGTTCCATCTCCGACCAGACGCTCGGCGGCATCATCACCACCGCAACACACGGAACTGGCATCAATTATGGCGTTATCTCCACACATGTCATCGCCTTGTCGCTCCTATTGGCAGACGGCACCCGCGTATCCTGTTCCCGTCAGGAGAGACCCGATCTCTTCATCGCATCCATTTGCGGCCTCGGCTGCACCGGCCTGATCCTGTCCGTCACGTTGCAGGTCGAACCGGCGTTTCGTCTCAAGGAAACTCAGCGGACGTTGGCGTTTCAGGACTGCGTCCGAAATATGGACGCCCTTGTCAAGGCTTCACAACACGTTCGAATATGGTGGTTTCCCGCAGCCGACACCATGCGGGTCAGCTCTGCCGATCGAACCATAGAGGTAAGCCATCCCGTCTCGTTCCGTCTTCCACACCCAAAGACGCCCCCCTCCTCTTCTTATCCATCCACCCCCGAAACCTCGATCCACCAGCCAAAGCGCCCAGTGGGAAGTTGGCTCTGGCATTCCTTTTTCGGTTTCCACGTGCTCCAATTCATCCTCTTTTTGGGTCGCTACTTTCTCTCCCTCAACGTTTTCGCGACAAGGTTTGCGGCCTGGCTCGTACACGACCAGGTCGTGGCCGTGGACGACAGCTACCGTATATTCAATCTAGAAGTCAGAGTAAGTTCCCTTTTTGGGTCACCCGTGCCGGTAACCAACGTAACCCCAAAGTACCCCCAACACACGACCGAGTGGGCCATACCTTATGAAAACACCCGACGTTGCTTACAAGACCTCCATTCATGGTTAGCCCACGAATTCGCCGACCCCCACGGCTTACGACCACACTTTCCAATCGAGATCCGGTTTTCGGACAGTGACGACATCTGGCTCAGTCCGAGCAACGGTCAGCAGACTTGCTGGATCGGCATCGTCCAGTACAAGTGAGTGCCTTTCTCGTTCGTGCGTTCACGTCTGACTCGTCACCGACCAGACCCTATGGGCTAGAGGTACCCTACCACGACTTGTTTGAACGTTTCGAGGCCATCTTGCTCCGCCACGGCGGGCGTCCCCATTGGGCCAAAGCACACCCCCTCCGACCGGACACTCTTCGTACCCTATATCCCCGTTTCGACGACTTTGTTCGCGTGTTGCAGGACGTCGACCCCCACGGGATCTTCCGTAATGAATATGTCCAACGCCACATCTTTGGCAAGACAGGCCCAGAGTTTGATGGTGCGGTGTTTAGGCACCATACCGGACCACGACGATGAATTCAGGGGCGGATACTATGTTATATCATATAACCATTGCATAAATGGGTCGTTTTTTTTTCTAGTTTTTCAACATATAGCTACGCGAGTACACCCTTTTTCTTATAGTCATACTACACACACATTTTGTCGTACTCACAACCCTAGCTGCTCTTTAATGGATTCCCTCACCAGTCGTTCGTATTCCTACACGTAGTCGTATTGGATAATCATGTAAAGAAGGAATGGATGCGTACCGGTCTGTTATCGCGATAGAGCTTGCAGCAATCGATGTTGGCGCCGCTCTCCAGGTTGGGTTCTACCCGGATGCGTTGAGAACAGCATGCAGATGGTGAAATCGAGAAAGGGGGGCGTACCAGCAAGCATCGATATGACGCTGAGAATGACCTTTTCGATGCTCTGAACTGGACTCCAGCGTTCGGAAGCTTGTTCATACATGGTAGGATCGTCGCCCGGGGTATGGAGGATCGATATGCAGACGGTACCGTCCGGGTAAACTGAAAGAAAAGATGGCTTAGAATGTGGAATGTGACGTGATCGGGAAAATAGGAATGGGATGTTGCTTGAAACGTACTGTTGGGATGGAACAGTGGCGGGTCGAATTTCATCTTGAATGGTGACAGGGGATAGTCGGAGGGCTGTGTTCGTGCCAGGCAGTGATGAGTGTGAGTGTGTGGATGTGGACAAAAGGACGTACAAAGGTGAGTTTGGCGACAAAGACGCCACCGTCCTAGACGAGAATGGTGAATGAAAAATGGAGCGTACGATGGATGGCGAGGGAGAACGTACGAATGGGGTGTCTTTGGGACCACATATCAAGGCTTCCCAGGTGAAAAAGTCTGCTTCCGAGATGGGGCCTTGGATGGTTTACGTTCACGATTGGGATTGGGATTGAGGGATGGGTGTGCGTACCTGCTGTAAACATGCCATCAGGGGAACCTTGGAGGAGGCTGTCGTGAGTTCTCTTTGAGAAAAAGGCATCGACGATCAAAGAGACGGGCGAACCTCCGGACGTGAGTTGTTTGTACTCTGTCATCAACCGCCGTAGTGCGGTCGAGTTGTTTCCCCTCGCGCTCATCGTTTCGTGTCTCAGTTGCGTTTACGCGTTAGACGAGGATTGAAGAAACTCCGCAGCCACCGGTAAGACAACGTCGCCTCTCCTGCTTTCCCGGAAAACGTTTTCAATTTTTGCTCGCCTGAGTTCACTACTACACACTTCTCCATACTCAAAACTCGCAAAGAAAAAAAAATCATTGGTACAGTTGTTGTGGTAAAACACGTTGCACCCCCCTCCATTGTCCATTCCGCATTTTTTTTTGCCAAAAACGCTGACCCCGTTCGAGCGAGATGCAGTGCCATGTTTTCCCATCTTTCCCGATCGCAGAGAGAGAAAGTTTCCCTATAACACTTGTCTCTCCCACTCCCGGGCCCTCGTCCAAAAACGGATCTTTCTGACCGACCGACCCGCCGGTCGTCATAAACCGACGGTTGATCGCGACGCAAACGTTTGCCGGAAGAACCGGACGCCGAGGCCCATCTCCTTACCGCACACACACACGCACGGTAATTAAAAAATTGCATCAACGAGATCTCATAGAACCAACGCGCCAGTCTCCTGGAAACACACCAACGCTTTTCTCACCCCGCACGTCAAGATCCTGAACGAGAGCTTCGTTTCCCCACCTGGTTCCCATTCTTTTTTCACGTTGCCCACGATATGAATAGTTTTGAAAGGAAAAAAAAAAACACTGCCTTGGTTATTTATCTTATCTCCGGCGATAAGACACCTAGGGTACAGCCCCCTGCTCCCCCTTCAACGATCGGACACACGAACAAACGCCAGATATGAGAGAGTCTCAGAGTGATATTTTTCACGTCCGACGGGTACAGTAGGCCGATCGAAACGCACCCGGCGTGTTGGGTTCGCGACGTGCGGTCTCAGCTGCGCCAAAAAAGCGACACGCCACTTCATGAATCATGACCCGGCCGTGGTGCGCGACCGTGATGGGGTGGCTTCGATATGTTATTCTTTCCCGAGGCACGGCAAATACAGCTTGGTCGGTGTGTGATTGATAGGATCTTACAAATTACAACGCTATCGGTAACGTTCCTGGTCCGACGCCCCGGTTGCCAAGAAACGACGTGAAATAGGATACAGGACGAGTATGTATCAGTAAAATTACGATTTCTCAAGCATCATCCAAAACGAGGCGTGGTACGACGTTCATGGCCATCAACTGAAATGCCCACGTCGCCGTTTTTAGCAAAAAGAAAAAGCGTGGCTGAGGATTCGAAAATGGGACATGGACCCACCTCCTGGAAGAGCAATTTGGCAGCGTAGGGAATCGTCAGCGTCGCCATCTTTTTCGAACTCTTGCAGTATGAACACCATCCGTGGTAGCCCATCAGGCCACATTCTTGACAGGCGTTCACTTCGAACTTGTCGGATGAGATCATGAGACGCTCGAGCAAAAGCTGGGTCGCGCCGTAGCCAATGAGACAGTCGCGTTCCATCTCTCCAAGCCGCAGTCCTCCTTCCCGGGACCGACCTTCGGTTGGCTGTCGCGTCAAGGTTGCACGTGGCCCTCTGTGTGTAAAGCTGTGAATAAGCAACGTCATTCTCAGCATCAGGGCGTACCTTGCCCGAGCGTGCATCTTGTCCATGACCATGTGTTCTGTGACCGATGAGAAAAAGTCAATCAACCGGTGGCACGCAACTGGTGACAGGGGTGAAATTTTTCTCACTCAGTTTCTGCAAAGAACAAGGATGCGTGGAGCGCTGTTCAAACGGAGAACAAGGGAGTCGTGAGCTTTACCTGGTAATAGATGGGGCCGAAATAAACATAGGCTTCCAATGGTTCGCCGGTAATGCCACTTGTGAGCATGTCCTTCCCGGCATAATTGAAGCCGTGCTCGATCAAGATCCGAGACATGTCCTCGACCTGAAGGGGGCACTGTTGAGCCGGACCAACGAGAAACGTCCGATGCAATGTACCTTGGACCCGCCAAACGCAGTTCCATATTGAAGCTTGCCACATGAAACACCTGCCTGGAATCAGGGGTGAACGTTTCTTCGGAGGACAAGGCGGGAAAAGTAACCTTGCCAGCCAAAAGCTCGATCATCTTCCCGACCGTCATGCGAGAGGGGAAACCGTGGGGATTCATAATGGTGTCTATCGTATGGCGTCAGTCCCATGAAACCGAACAAGTCGAAATCTTACCAGGGTTGATTCCCTTGTCATTGAATGGCATGTCCTCCTGATTCACGATCAATCCACACACGCCCTTCTGACCGTGCCGAGAAGAAAACTTGTCTCCTAATTCTGGCCTCCGTGTCTGGCGGATCAGGACCTTGATCAAGGTTTGGTCGTTTTCGGTGTCGCTAACCATAACTTTGTCAATGTACCCAGCGACCGGGGATTTGTAAGTCATCGGACTGTTCTTGTAAGGGACCGTGGCAGCTTGACCAGTGAACGTGTTGTCATTTGCGTTCGTCGGGGTCTGCTTGTTCACATAGACATCCCCAGGGTCGACTCTTTCCCCAACGCCTGCGAGACCGTCCAATTGAATGATATCGTACTTTTTTTGGATCGTGCCATTCTCATCAAGCGGTGCATCCGCGAGCCGGTCGAAACTGGGATGGGTTCCAGGAATTGGAAAATGCCCTTTCTGTAAGAGGGAAACAAACTTACGTGCCATTGGGATATTTTCGGATAAGTGTGACATTCTTGCGCAATACTTGACATCTTCCATAACCACGGTCCAGACTAGCCTAAAGCCAACCCCATGAACCTCCGAAGCAAGGAACGAGAATCACGACCGACTTTATTAAGAATCAGCGCATCTTCGATGTCATACCCGGAGTAACTCATGACAGCTACTATCGCGTTTTGACCGGCGGGAAGACGATCGTAGCCAATCAATTCGATCGTCTTGGTCTTGACCATTGGTTGTTGAGGGTAAACGGACAGGTAGAGAAGCGTGTCGATCCTGTTGAATTGGTTGTAGCCAATCGCGCCAATCGCTTGTTTACCCATGGCACATTGATACGTATTTCGTGGGGATTGATTATGGTGGGGGTATGGAATGAGTCCGGCGACAGCGCCTAGGATGGTGAATGGTTCGATCTCTAGGTGTGTCGTCGCAGGAACGATGTCTGATTCGTATAGAGCAATATATGAGTCATTCTCTTCGTTGACATCAAGATACTCCACAAGGCCGTGGCGTAAAAAATCGTCAAACGACATCCTTCCGGCTTTCAGTTGCTGGTCGTCCGGTCACGTCAACAATCACTACACCCATCGCGAGAATTGGGTACTGACAGTGAGATGTTCCGAAGTGACTTTCAGCACTCCGTTTTCAACAATGATCATCGGCCGACATATTCGCCCTCCGTCGCTCGCGATGTGAACGGCGTGGTGATGGTGATTTACGTAGACACCAACAAACTCACTGAAACGGCCCGCCCTGCGCAGCCTTCGGAAGTTGGCAACAAACCGGGCGGGATATCGCGTTAAACCGACGATCGTTCCGTTTACGTTAACGACAAAGGTATGAGGACCGTATATCTCTGCGCCGGTTGCTAGGCTGATATCTTTATAACATCTTCAATGAGTTGTTAGGTTGAGATAACGATGGTTGGGTGCAAACCTTCCACTCCGAGCATGAAGGTTAAACGTATAATAGGCTCCTCTTCCACGTCCGTGGTAATGTGTGTCATGAGCGCGAGATTTTTTACGAGACCGCAGGCCTCGCCTTCCGGAGTATCGCTGGGACAAAGCATACCCCATTGGCTAGGCTGTAAGGCGCGCGGTCCACTGACCTTGCGGGTCTTCTCAAATTGAGACGAGATACGGGTCATCATTCCGAGAGCAGATATGAAGCTCAGGCGGCTGAGAACGTGGGTGACACCCGCTCTTTCCATCTTGAACCGTTTTAGAGACCAGTTTCCGGTAGAAATCGCGCGAACGAAACCCGAGGTGATGTGATCACCCTGAAACTGCATAGTGTTGAATGCATCAAACTCATTCGTCCGTGAGGGCTTTTTCAGGACCTTGTCGATCGCGGATTTGAGATTTGCATTGAAGGTCTTGAATAGATCCTCAAAGAGCAACGCGAGTAGTTGACCGGCGCTTGAAATTGAGTTTGCGTGAGTATCGGAACAAGTGAGGCATTACGGGTATCACGTACAGCTCCAGACGTTTGTTGCCAACATAGTCACGATCGTCGACCGTTTTTTCATCGTCCATGGCCATGAGAACGCGCCGGGTCATGGTCGCGACGAAGATAGCCTTTGACCTAAAATCTAATCCAACAACAGGCACATGGGCCAATACGATTGTCGCCAGGGCTTCCAACGCCTCTTCCCAGGCTGGTCTTCGTGGGCCCACCACCTTGCGATTAACCTTCACCCTAGACCCAATCCATTCCAGGGCCTGATGGCGAGTGAATATACCGAGTTTAGCAGCTTCTTCTAAATTTGCAGCGAAGGCGGACATGTAAGCGTCCGTGGTACCAGCAGTGAGTAGAAGGATTTCTTTGTCCGATTGAATACCGAGAGCCTTGAGAGCGATAACAACTGGAACGTCCTCGTGTATCGAGTTGTGACGAAGATATATCTTGCCCTTTTTAGTAGTTACATAGGTTTTGGACTTGAGACCGCCGTGAGTCGAACTACATGAACATAGGTGCTGTGAGGGACGATCCTGTCGGAGATGACGCGTCAATGCTCACGAGGTGCAAGAAGCCTGGACGATGCCCTTGACGGCATCCGTTTCGACGATAATCCGGTTCTTGCTCAGCTGCTCCTGGACAAGGATGACCTTTTCCGTGCCTTTCACGACAAAGTAACCGCCGGGATCGAGCGGACATTCGTTCATGCGGGCGAGTTGCACCTCGGAACGCCCGGTCAAGATGCACTTGTTACTCCGCAGCATGATGGGCAAACGACCAATGTTCACATTTGGTCTCCTCACGACGCTCTTGCCACGGGTATACTGTATCGTGACGAGGATAGGTGCACTATAGGTTATGTCGCGTAGCCGACATTCGTGGGGGGTGATACTCTTGTCGATAGCGTCTAGATCGGTGCGGTCAGGGAAGCCAACGTGAATGTCGGTGTATTTGAGCCAGAATCTGGGGTCGACATCCGAAGTGACTTTGTTGTTGGCTTTGACGATGTTCTTGATGTCGGTATCGACAAAGTAGTTGAACGAGTCGATGTGCTGCTTGACGAGACCTTTCACTTTCAGGAAAGCAGGCAACAAGAGCCATTTGTCCTGTCAGATTGGCTGTGAAGGTATGATGTGGTGTGAGGTTTGGAACGAGCGCACCTCGACGTTTTTAATAGGATCTGCGAGACCCAACCCGCGCCAGTTTGTGCGGTTCAAATGCTGCCATTCCTCATCCTCGGTGTCAACGACCATGGCTTACCACGGCAGCCTTGCCAGGATGATGATCCCTGTTAGCGAGGGCGTCACCCCGAGCACCTCGAGCGGTGTCCATGGGACTTTTCAAGATAACACCCAACTGCTCAGGACTTGGTATCATTGGCAACTTTTCAGAAAATCATCAGTATCTCATAGACGACTCAAAATCGGCACAGTTCAGGGACTCTCATACTTTTTAAATTTTTACTTTAGAATTGTGTGCGGCCGCAGCGGTTCCAGCCACACAAGTCTGATTACGCACTTGAGTAAAGTGATAATGTAAAGCACCTTTTCAGGAGTCGCTTAGGTGCGTGTCTACCAAGGCCCCGCGGTGCTGTTTTAGCCTTTTCTACTAGATGTGACTTGGACTAGCTTTTGTTCCCGCAGTGAGTCAGGATGTCACTAAGTGAGTTTCCTCGTCATTGAAAAGTTCGTAAGCAACAGGGACGGACGCCACACACGTTCTCACAATAGTATCCCTCATGGACAACATTGGGTCAAGTGGATCGGCAAAGATCCCCTTGAATATATAATGGTCCTTTCCACCCCCTCCTTCGAGCCCACAGAGCCTCCAAATGATACCAGTCACCAGCACTCCGACTTTCTCAGCGGCATATCTCGAGACCCTGCGTAATGTTCAGTATCAAATGGGTGTGTCTTGTCCACGTCCCTCCGAGACCACACGCTTACAGTAACGAAAGCTGCCGCGTTCAGCTTATCGGTCTGGGATTTGCTCCTGACACTCGAGGAAGAGATGGAATATGTATGGCGGTAAGACCATACAAGTCACATCTACGTTACCTGGAACTCATTGTTGGCAGAATGCGACGCTGCATGTTCAAATGGTTCTACTTTTATTTTCGTTATTTCCTGCTAGCTGCGCAAATGTAGGACAAGCAGTCACTCTTCTATCAGCATACCGAGGCCACGGTAACTGGTGTCATCATAGATTTCACCTGGCTGTCTTGCCGAGCTTGTCGTCGGGTCGCACGCCGGATTTCCTGTGCACGATATGGTATCGATATATGGTATGCATCGTGTACGCATCGAGTTGTATGATCGGGATTATTTTGGCCACCAGAGGTGAGCTCAGGAAACTACACAAAGCCAATTTCTCAACTCTTTTTTAAAATCAGTTTTTGCGCTATTCAATCGAAGCCGCAAAGTGGGCGTCTTCCTCAGTAGTCTGATCCTCATGGAATTGGCTGTCGCAGGATTAAATATAGCCCAATGTTCTGAAATTGTGTACTTCGAGACTTGCATTCTCCCTCTCCCACCGAAGGAGATGGTAAATTATTTCGCGTGAGCTTTTAACTTTCCAAAGGCACTCACCTGTAGGTTGACGTGGTGTCTCAGAAGCGTTACCGTGATCACCCAGAGCATCATCATGGGCATGATCCTCTTCAAGCATTTCGTCGGGGTTAGATTAGGGTGGGGAAGGACGCCTGTTCTATCATTTCTCGTGAGGGATGCTACAAGTTATTATGTTCTTATGTTTCGTGAGTCACCTTGCAAACCATCAGCTGGGTATAGCTGAATACGAATCGGATGGCACACTTTAGTGATTTGTGGTATCTCTCTGGTGTTCTGTGTGCTCGACGATCTGCGACTTGCGGGTATTTTATAGTAGGTCTCACGCGCTCACTGTTCGAAGCTACTGGATTGACGAGTCGACTGAAGTTGGGCAATATCGCTCTATTCAGCTGTCGTGAGTAATGTCAATTGATCTCGAACTGTATACAGAGACCTCAAAACTTGACATAGGGTTGTCGTCTCATTTTACACATGGAACGCTTCGCGAGAGGAAATCCCTCGGACGAAGAGATCGTGTTCACGAGCCACATCTCCCTGTAATGCAGTGTTTTCTACAATGTTATATTGATCAACGAGAACCATAAGCGATGCCAGAAAATGTTTCGTTTCCCCCACGATTGAGTTTGAAAAAGTAGATAGCATCAAGTCCGTACCTGATGCGGAGGTCTTCCCGACTCAAATGGCAGTCCCTCGTGGGAGCTCTCGAAGCGAACACCCACCTTTGTATTCGAGACTTTACGACAGCGTCCTTTTCAATCTTAGCACTGGTCTTACGTGGGAGCGATATGGGGCTGACCCTTGCAGATTCATATAAACCTAGGGTCATATAAGACCATCTGTGACGAGCCGCTCAGCGCCAACATGCTCAACCTCACATACTCATTCTAGACCGCCACAATCAGATAGTCCCTTGCGACCAAGATTCCGCTTTTGCAAGATGTCTTCAGGTGATATCGACCATGCAGCTGCCGTTCGCGACGTGCGCTACCATAGCTGTATGTTTTATTTAAAGGCGTAGTGTTTTGCATGTGCTGATCCGACCCCCAGTCGCATGTCTCACTTTTCTGGTCTGGCACTCCTTTCTAACATTTGATGAAGATGTTCAATATATTTGGACGTGCGTAACAAGTCTAGTCGTCATTCAGCTCGGCTTTCCTGACGCCGTCTACTCGACGCCCACAGCATGCGTAATAAAAACCCCTTGAAGTGGGCGTACTTCTTTCTTCGCTATGTTGTTATACTCGCATGTGTGTGAGTGCATTGCAACGTGTCCCATAGTCATTTTGTCAAGACTCACTGACCTCAATCTAGAATGCACAACTTGTTCATCGGATCATTGGCAAATGGCAGTAGCCCCGTGCTCTGCAGCATGTGGCACACCTATATCATAGCTTCCACACAGATTCTTGAAACCTTGCTCGAGTTTATTTTGGCCTCTCGCGGTAAGTCGAATTTGATTTATCTGTTGCAGTTCGGCTGGACAAAGCCCACAGTATTTGCTCTGTATAACCGATCCATGAGGGTAGCTTTCCTACTGTCGATTTCGATGTTGATGGAAGTTGCGGGGACAGTGAGAATGCTATGGTTGCCGAAAGGCACAGACTTTTACCAAACATGCCTTCTACTACAAATGGACGAGAGTGCCAGGGATCAAAGGTGAGTCCTAGCTCCGCCGTTTGCTGTGAGTACTTTATAATCAGTGGGTCTGCTTAGCATATTAGGGTTCATGGTCCATTGCGTACTTATTGGCCTGACATTATTCAAGTACTTCCGCGCTTCCAGGGCAGGTTGGAGCAGAACCCCCCTTCTATTACTCGTGGTTCGTGATGGCAGCACAATGTATGCTACAATTTCTTGTAAGTAGACGTCACCAGCGACAGTCGGATCAGTCAGCTCGATACTGATCTGATGACCTAGTGATACTCATCTCAGTGCTGCTTGTGTTTGACTTGGCGAACGAGCGAGGAGTTGCTGTTTTTTAGTTCGTGTTCTTTTTTGGCGTCGAATCGCGTGTTGCTGATGCTTGGCCTTTCTTTTCTTTTTTACAATTCAGTTGGGTCATGGCGCTGCTCAGTATCACAGTATGACTACATTTGATTTTGAGAATGCGGCCACTCATGACATTGCATCTAGGGGTGTCGCATGATACTAAGCATGGAGCGCTTGGCAAGAAGGGAGATACCGATAGCATTACCCCAGCCAATCTTCACCAGCCAATTTAGCCTTACTAGTAGAGCAACTGACTCTGGTAGGCAGCGTGATTGATCCGCCTCTAGCCTCATTTCCCCCCGGCGACTATTTGGCATAGAGTGGCCAAGACAGCACTGATCTCTGGTGTATGTTTTCGGCGTCACGTACGTGCCGCATAGCTGGCTCTCTGCTACTGTTAATTTCACCACCATCCTGGTAGTCCTATCAAACATTGTGTGCCAAATGGCACTGCGTAGATAAAGATGTCACAAACTATAGGGCCAATATGCCAATATTCGTTGAGTCTTGCGAACTGGGGGGTATAGCCTACCAAGTGTCCTGACAGTGCAACGGTGCAACAGCCACACTGATGGAAGGTGTGATGCCGTATGATTCAGCCAAGGTCTTATCCAAAGGGTTGATCTCAGGTGGGTCGCGTAAGGATACTGAAAGCCTTATTTTTGGAAGTCGTTACGTCCGCAATTTTGCGGACATGACTCTGATGATGCATGCATTGCGCTGGTTATGGCAGTCCGTCGCATTGAAACTTCCCAGTCGTCACGCCGGTGATGGTTTCGTGGCTTTCCAGGGCTGATGCCAAAGTTGGCACGTTTCCAAGCTGAGCTGGTGAGTTCTGGTACTACTCATAATATTGGGACCGAGTTAGTCCTTCAATGGGTCCAATGAAACCTGAAGAAAGATGATCCCACTACACAACTTTCCTTACCCCACCGGGAGACTAATAACGCCACGGGCAGGGTTGCCACGTCCGAGAACCTTCCCCCCCACGGTAACCCGCTCGGGACAATATTTATCCAAGCGGACGGACAAAACTTCCGTTCGAACGTTAATTCCTTGTTTGGGGCTGCACATTAATATTCTCTCTTTGGGACTCTCGGGAGCTCTGCTTGATGACACTAGATATCAACCCCCGGATGTTCTCCTTGGCCTATCTAGAGGCCTGTTCGATATAACGAGTATGTCTTGTCTTGTCCCTATTACGTCCCTCCGAGTCCACACCGAGGTCACCGAGGTCATCCATAGATTTCACCTCGCTGTCTCGCCGAGCTTGTCGTTAGGTCGCACGCGCGATTACCTTTGCCGGCTGTGGTATCGATATTTATTACTCTCGCTACAAGTCTCGAATTCCATGATTGAGGTCGTCTTGAATCAGTCGAGTCGATCGGTGACCACACTCAGAGTCTGCCGGTTCGACGAGAATTTTGTGTTTGGCGGTTGCGACTCGCGGGGCCACCAGCTTATATTCAAAATTATTCGTCAAATATATCAGTCTGTTCGCGGAGTACGCCTCGTGCAATCGGTTTCGGATGGAAGATCTGATGTTATACACTATGATCCAGTAAGAAAATCGTGTCCTTGGCTCATGCCCGATTTATATGAACCCTCAAAGAAATCAGAATTCCACTCTTTTGGTCAAGTCCTGCAGACCAAAGTGAGCATGTTGTGTTGAAGAAGTTACCATGTGCGTGATTCGCATACCGTTTGAGGAGTCGTAGAATACTGAGTTTCCAAGTAAGCAAAGGGCGTGACGCAACGTTCAATCTTGACTACGCACCCTTGGCTCCTGAGTCCAGAGCTTCATATTATCCTCATCCTGTGTTTGCACGCGCTGCAAATATACTCCGCATCGTGCTCGCATCTCGGAAATACAAGCTCTGTTAGACCATTTAGTCTTGGAAGTAAATATTAAAGGAACAAGATGTCAATTACTTGAGGTCGTCACGCAGTTCCACCCACGATAGGTCGGGTCTCGCGGCCAAAGCGTCGAGGAAGAACTATCAACCGAAGTCCCGATCAGCCTATAATTCAGTGTCGCAGATGGATCCCAGAGTGCGCCACCTTTGTGAAGGTCAACTGTCGCTCTTCATCATCGTATGCTTGTTGTCTGTGCCTGCATGCAGACAGAGAAATCTGTTGGAAAAATGATTGATCGTGGTGCATGGATCCAGCGATCGAGCTTCCTACCACACTAGTCCGCTGTGTATCCGTTTCTGCCCTTGTGACATCCAGGGATCCAGATTCAGGTTTATTTGACAAGATGGCATAGTCTAGCTGGGGGGATGATGAGAGGTCTACTCTTCGGGAATATTTCTTGCTTAATCGCACTACGGTGCATGGCATGAGGAAGTCGAATTCACGCGTACTGTTTGAGAAGGACTTACGGAGATGAACAATTGACATGGCGACGGCTGCTCGATTTCGGGAATGAGCGTTGCACATCAGGGCTGGATGATGTTGATAACTAGCCTTTAAACACTTGTCCGGGGCTAACCGACCACTCCTTCGAATAGGTGTTTGGTTCCTCGCCTAGTTGTAGGTCTGGGAAGAGTTATAGATGCAATGGGAACTTGTAGTCGCGGATCACGTACCCAGTAAATTTTCGGAGTAGCTGCAATCGAAGAGGGCCTAGAGACTCGGATAATCTCAGTGGGATGAACAAGTTTGACAAATACACGCACAAATAGCTTAGAGCCTTTCACTTTGGTCAGAGGTGTGACGACGTGTTTATGCAAGATCTGCACAGCTCTAAGATCGAGCATAACTTATCAACAAGTTAGAATTTACATAGTTAGAGATAGTGCTTCCGTCTGCCGCATAAATTTCTGAGGTTGTGTTAATATCCATGTAAGGGGATTGTTGTAACGACAATATAGGACCACTGACCGCTTTGCTTGTTAGCTTCCTCGACAGTTGCCTGGCCATGTCCAGAATCTGGATTTCATGTTTCTGACGTGTGAATTTAAATTTGCATCAAGAACGTCGCAACTTACAATAGAAGAAAATATGACCATTGTCTGAAGTGTTACTGACTAATCGATCAATCTGTCGTAACTGCAAGGAAGATGAAGATCTGTAGGTCCATGGAAAAACCAAGATCGCATACGATG
This sequence comes from Boletus sensibilis, assembly GCA_038092655.1. NCBI lineage: Eukaryota > Fungi > Basidiomycota > Agaricomycetes > Boletales > Boletaceae > Boletus > Boletus sensibilis. The sequence goes on along the minus strand of JBBPQU010000426.1, from coordinate 1,678 downwards.
TTCCTGTGTGTAGGCCAAAGTTCAATCGGATGGTGCATATCATCTATCATAAGGACAATATCTTCTGTATGATAGCCGTGCGAATCTGATAGGATGAGATTGCGAACAACAACTCAACTGTTGACGCCTACTTATCAGGTTGTAGTAAAGTTCTTGAGCATGTAGGTGAGCCCAAGGGAAGCGTGGGAAGTGGTCTTTGCTTTGGATGTGCCGGATGGCGATGAGAAGGGCCCTTTTCTTCTCTGCTAATGGATAATCGGTGCCGTAGCGAACTGCCTCTTGTACACGATGGTGCCCCCTCGAATCCACTGACTGCAAATCAGTGAGATGGCGTAGTATTTGCTGTGCACTCGGGCGCTCCTTGGGGAGCGACCAACACATTACCATCAGTGACCAGTGCTCGTCCTGACGCTCGAGAGAGGTTGGACGGTCTGGAAACTTGCGTTGCACGATTTTCAGCCCGATGACAACCCTGTCATTTTTGCCTTCCCATGGGATGTTACCAGATAGTACCTATCCCTGAATCGTCAATACTATGTCCGTTGCTATGAACAAGAGAGACGGCCCGCCTCAAACATGATGCAACCAAATGAATACACATCGGCTGATGGTTTTGGTTCATATGCTTCGTCAAACAGCTCTGGCGCAGCCCATTTTATAGCCCCAGGGGAAATCGAACACCGTTTCAAGTATGTCATACCAGTCTGCAGCTTCCCGAGTGCGGATGAAAGTCCGAAATCAGTAAGCCGAGGATTGTATTCTTCATCGATGAGGATATTGAACTAAGCGCAGGAAAGGTTCACTGTGGGAGCTTATGTACAAAGCAAACATCAACCCACACTTGTTAAATCGCCGTGGAGCACGGGGATCGAGTGCACTGATGTGACCATGATGGCAAAATTAGGGGTTACACCGAAATATGATATAGTCTCTAAGACTTACAGTATTCTAAGCAGGACCCAATTCCATGTAGCTAAGGCTCTTAGTCCAATCAATTGCCAAGTCAAGGACGGCTTACCATAGATAATCGCTCAGCGAGCGAGTATGCTTTGCCGGCGCCGTTGATAAATGAGTGCAGAGTGCCGTTTGGCATCCACGCTAACACTATGGCATCTAGTGGTCCGAACCCCTTTGCCATACCAAGTAACGGAACGATATTTCGGTGATCACAGTCGAGTCTCCTCCAGAGTCCAAGCTCTCGTCGTAGATCCTAAGTCAAGGTAAGGTAAACAGTACATCAGTGCTAATGATGCTGCTTTCGGTGCTAACGAACAAACCATGTTTATCGCGTCCGACTTGTCTGCTGAAGAGGCGAAACACCTCAGTGACTTTACTGCAACCTACGAGGCCTATTCACGTAGGGGTTACCTGCGAATGGGGATTAACGCACCGTGGATGATGAGCCTGAAAGCTCTCTATACTCGCACTTGTACACATCTCCGAATCCGCCGCCCTCATATAAGATGGCGGTTTCTCTATCTATTCGATCGGTTAGGTCGATCAACCTGCGTGCATTAAATCTGTTGGTGCAATCGGAAATTATTATTTGGCGGCTGTGATGGGTGAGTGAAGACGAATCTGCTTACACTCGAGATTGCATTGTTAGTCTTGGGTATTAATCGGTACATGTTACTAAAGAGTACAACATGCCGTGGCAGCTTGTAAGTGGGTACTTGGA